>VXBO01012809.1:42248-85495 GCA_013400135.1 Rhinoptilus africanus
CAGCCCCACCACCTCAAGGCACCGGGCTGTAGCCAGTAGCTTCCTGCAGGCCCCAGGGGAGATTTCTGTCCCGCAGCGAGAGCCAGGACGTGTCTCAAGATGCTCAACTTGCCTGTCTGCTTGGAGACATATTCCTCATCTAACGACCTTGGCTTTGCTTCTGGTCCCTTTTTACTGCTTCCGAAAGGCACACCAGCCATACAAGTTGGAAACCAAGCGCCGTGTCTGAAAACATGGTGCAGAGCTCAAGTGAATTCTAATGGTTTTTTATTTTTCTAGGGTGTCTTAAAAAGAGTCTGCTCCTTCACAAATCTAATTTTCTCTATGGGAACATTTGGATTTTTTTTCCCCTCTCTAATAATTAATTAAATCATCTCAGTGAACTTTGCTTTCTCCGGCTTTCAGCAGGGGACCTACTGCTGCCCTCAAGGGAACTCAAGATATATATTTATTGGAATTTTTTTTGTTTGTTTGTTTCCAGTCATTATTTAATCAAGATGAAGGGGGAGTAGAAATGAGGCCCTCGCTCATACTCCAGACAGTAATTTTGAGTGCAATCCTAGGCCAAGAGGCAGTGCAGTCTAATAGGTTACAAAAATACAATCACTGCTCGTCTTCCAATTAAACCGAACAAGTCCATTTATGTGCTGCAAACAGCCCTGGGGCAAGAGATGACTATACATTTCCTCAGCCATAAGGGGACTGAGACCTGCCAACGAACGCACAGCACAACCTCCCTTAGCCTTGGAGGATTTCTTTCTTGGGTCTTTTTTCTCTTGTTTTACAACTCGCTTCAAAGTAGAGTTAATTTCTTTTTCAGAGGCGCGTAATGTCTCCCTTTCTCTCTTTTTCTGTGCGTTGCAATAATGAAAGGAACAAAAAACTTGTGTCAATGGGGCCGGCGAGCCTTGTTCTTGGTGAGGGCCCAGCAGACATCTGCCGAGGAGCCGCCGGTGCGGGGAGCAGCACCCGCTGAGAGGGGAAACCTGTGCCTGGTCCGGGGTACCTCCGTCTTCCAGAGCTGGGGCTGGAGGGAGGCCTTCGCCTGGGGGCAATGGGCTCACCTCTGCCCATTTGCCCCATCTGAAAAGCCAGCCTCTTACAAAAAAAAAAAAAATATCAGGGCTGCAGGAGCACAATAGAACACCTTTTTGCACAGTTATGAATCCCTGGCTCAAGGAATAAGGAGTGGAAAATATCTTTTTTTTTTTTGGCTAGATGGAGAGCTCAGGGCGAGGCTTTCTCTGCCACAAGGGCTAAGCTAAATCCAGGAGCATGGAGGCAATAACGACAACCGTCCCTGCAAGGTCAGAGCTTGGGTTATTTGGGGCTGGACGGCAACACTGCTGCTGACAGATCCATTTCTGGGGGCAAATTCCTGAGCACACCAGGCAAAGGTTTGTTCCTTTGCAAAGATCTTTTCAGCCTGCTGGGGTGCAACCAGTGTCATGGGACGCAGGTCACTGTGTCCCCAGCTTGGCTCGGGCCAAGCTGGCGCTGCTTTGGAGCAAGGGTTTGCCTTCCACCACCTCCTTTGGTACCTGGTGTACAGCAGAGCCCACCATGGCTGCAGGTATCCTTCCCTCACCCTCGGTTTCTGGCCTCCCTGCGGTCCCAGCACTGAGCTGTGAATTTACCAAACAACAACCAGGGGTAACCTCAGTCCCCGGGCCGTGAGGAAAAGAACAAGAAAAGCAAAAAGAGAACAACTTCCATATCTATGGAAGGCTTCGTCTTTCTGTTCCTCAGGGCCCTGTTTGTGGTGAGAAACATGGTGCCTAGCAGTTAAAAGAATAGTTTTTCCTATGTGAGCTAAAACCCAGGCTAGAAAAGAGAGAGAAAAAGCAAGCCAACACGCAGGTCTGCTACACGCTTCCCCCAGCCCTCCTGCACATCCCAGCCCCTGCACAGTGTCTCCCCACGGCTACGTTTCTGCAGACACGCGGGCAAAAACCAACAAACAGTGTCATTTGATGTTCTCGTACCCCGCTGAGCCTCACTGCAAATTTGGCTCAAGCCTATGTTAATTTGTGACATCGTAAACGAGTTTCAGTGGAAGTAAAAGAGCTGTCAAGGCAAGTGTATGCAGCGTACAGTTATCTTCATCAGGTACAACAAAGGCAATTAAATTCATACCCTGCAGGTATTTATATTGCGCTGCTCAACAGAAAGCCCAGCGGCATGTAATATATCTTTATCGGTGTGGAATAAAGTGTCTGCAGTGGGTTGGGGGTATTCTGTTCAAAAATAGATGCTGCATATTACCCACACTTTCTCTGCATGCTGAGGCACAGACCTGCAGTCCTGCTCCCAGTAGGTGGCTATTGCAGCTGCATGGGATTAAAGGGGGAATGAGAGGGAGAAGTTTGTAAATTCACTGCCAGAAAGTAAAATAGCAGGGAACTTTGGGGTGTTTCAGCGTGTGTACATGCGTGTGCGTGCATCAACTTCTGCGTAAAGGCAAGAGGGAAAGCAGCAGCAAGGTGGATGCGTGGGCAGGGCATTCTTTTGTATGGCTTATCCCTCATAAATTAAGGTAGACCTAGTTAGAAATTGTGGCTGCTCCAGTAGAAAGGAAGGAAAACAAACCAGGGGGTAGGGAGGGATGGCAGAGTTTACCTCAAAATAGTTCAACTTTTCAAAAGGATATGGAAAAAAGTTGACTTACAAAGCAAAATCTTTGATTTGGAAATGCTATAGCATTGCCTCCTGGGAATTTGTGTGTTGTCTCTCTGGGTCTCTTCTGCACATTGAGATCTTCCCTGGACAACCCCTTATCCTTTGGAGATATGACAAGGCTTCTCCCCAGGTAAGGATGCTTTGGCTTGGAAGCCCAGGCCAGAGGGAAGGGCAGAGGGGCAGGGAGTGTGACACACCAGCCCCCATAGAGGACTGTAACATGGCATCTTTGCATCCCAATTGTGGATTTTTCAACAAAAATATGTTCTTTTCTGGTAACTTATTTGTGGTAAGTCATCAACCTTTTCCGCAAGAGCACATTTTCACTTCATAATGCTTCCAGGCTGCTCTCACAAGTAGATTCTGACAGAGCTAAGCTTATTTATAGAGCGATCATTTAACTCACAAAAAGGAGAGGCATCAAAGGGTTGTATATAGTCATTAATAAATGAGATTAGAAGGTCCCATTCCATTTTTCCCTTGCCAGTTTTGAGCACCTGATATTTAATGAACCTTACTCAGAAAAATTTCAGGGGCAGCACTTAACCAAGGGCTTCAATTTAAGTAAGTGCTTAAATGTTCACTTGAGTAAAGCCCCAAGAGAGTGTACTACTTTTGGGGAACCAAAAGGACACTAGTGGGTTGCATAGTGAAGGTACTGATGGCTTTTAGTCATGGAAATATTTACCTGTGTTATCAACCCTTACTAGAAAGGATACAGCAGGGGCCTGATGACTTTCACTTTGCAACCATCACTATAAAGCTCTGATTTTCCCTGCCCTGCAGCTTGTGTGTTCATTTACCCCGAGTGAAGCAAGTGGAAAGGGGAGTGCAGCATGCTTGAGTTTAGCTCATTTTAAAGCTTTTACAATTTTAAATTAGAGTTTGCTCTTGCTCAGGGAACAGAACAGCTGGCAGTCGGCCTCACAGGACTCAGGGAGCCTGGCTTCAGCGAGAGGAAACCTAGTACCAATTAAAAACCAGGCTTAGACTTGAAAACGCTTATGTAAAATACACAGCTTGAACCAAAAAAAAACCAAAAAACAAACCCCTGTGTGACATGATGCAGTCTTTGGCTGGTTCTTTTTTGGGAGGAGCTCTTAACTCATTTCTGCCTTCCCAGGTCTGACGGAGGGCAACACCCCAGGCTCATGGCGATAAAGGTTTCGTGCCTTGTTATTCTTCCTTTGCTTGTGCACACACACACTCACAAAACACGCATCTAAGCGTGGTGCGCAGGTTCTGCTCTTCACTCTGCCTTATATGGCTTTATAAGCAGTGACTCACATGTGCACTACACACTCCGGAGATGTATATGACGAGAGCAAATATGCATATCTATAACGTTGAGAGACAGCTTGTGCCTGTCTGTACCCACGTATAATCTCTGTGTATTTTGATTGGAATGCTGTGAGCGGATAAAGTCTCTCCTCTTGCTGGCACCATCTCATATCTGATGTAGCTACTGCGTATGGCTGAACTATTTCCAATTGATGACTGGGCGTAAAGGAGAAACATCAGTTCCCCATTATATACCACTTTGGGGCTTGGGTGACCTCTAACACTACACACCCACACACACGAGGACCAGATTCTGCACTACCTTGGGTCCTATGGAGCAGTTTCTCTCTCCAGAATGCCTATCAGATACTAACACCACGATCAAAGAGCGTCACACCTCTGCTTTGCAGCTACTGGCAACAACGGGGAAACGCGCCATGGAAAAGTAAGACTTCATATCGATCTGTATCTAATATTTCTCTCCATCTCTTGCTCCCTCAATTCTAAGGCATATAATATATCATCTCTTTCCATGTATATGAAAAAACATCCCAAGGCACAGAGCCTGATTTTTACCCTCGGCTGCACACGCAGTTCCCATTAGCATCAATGGGAGCTGCTCATAAGTTCTGAATTTGGCCCCTAGGCTTATCAGTCCAGAGCAACAGTGATCCTAGAAGGATCCTGATAGTCAGAAAACATCCCCTGTCGATAATCACCAACTCATTAAATGTGTTTCTTTTATATACGTTTGATTCCCTTTCTTCCCCTGAAGGACTAAACTTTTGGGCATGAAGACCAGTGAATTAAGTTCACACCCAGCTAAGCAAGGGCTGCATAACAAACACTTCCCTGTAAAATATCACTGCTGGAGGCCACTTTCTTTTGTTCAACGTCCTCAATTCATTATTCATAGGCTAAAGCCTTTGCAAATTTTTCCCCCTCTCCAGCCCCACCCTTGGTGTGCAAGTGCTGAAGGAAGGAATGACTTTAAATACATTGGAGAACAGCACCATTAATAAATAATACAGCTTTAACCAACTTTGTCTAACATCGCTATAATTGAGTTATAAAAATTTCATATCAAATTTCTTGCCCAGATTCCTGTGGCTATTTCAAGCAAAGAAGCACAGTGTGTTAATACTTACTACTTCGTTCGGAGACGGAAAGCTGTAGAACGGGAGGGTTTGGCTGGCTTTTTGGCTGGCCTGAACCTCTGCAGAAGAGCTTTGCTTTGCCATGATCTTTGAACGGTGCCGGGAGTGTCTTCGCCGTGTTTTACGCCCTTCCTCCCGAGATCTGGCTCTGTGCCTGCAAAAGACATGAACAGCCAAACCGTTATTCCTCCGTATTGCAGGAATGCCTGTTACCAGCTCCATACAAGCCCTTGGCAGCTCTGTGCTAGGCCACTGCATGGGGAGAAGGCCTTCCACATGGCTGCTCTGTGCAGTCATGATGGGGGAAAAAAAAGGGATATTTTTCTTTTCTAGTTTTTTTAAAAATAATATTTTGTATCCAGGGTTTGGACCTTAACCTCAAATTTGAGCTCCAATTCATGATTTTACGATGGCTCAAGGCAAATAATACTTTCACCCAGCCTTAAGTGTCCCTATGGTAATAAACCTCCAAGAGAAGACACACTCTGCTCTTGCATGAACACCCCTCCGATTACTGATTGCATTCCTCCCCCTGCTGATCATCAGCTTTTCATAAGAAAATTCCCAGTAGTTAGGAGGAGTGAAGGGGGAGAGTGGTGGTTTGTTCATAAAGTCAAATGCTTTCAGAAAACGTGAAACGTGAACTCCTGATGCGTATAAGCTCTGCAACTTGCTATTGCAGCAATGCCGAGTCTAGCACCAGCATCCATTTAGCTGGCCCCAGGAGGCATCTGTCATCCACAGGACTGAGATTTTAATCAGGTCAAAGACAGTGGCTATAGAATGCCACGGGCAAATATATTTCTACTGCTAAGACCAAGTTTAAGGGTTTCCTGGGACATCAGCAGCACAGAGCCCTTGGGCTGGGGAAGGGAGTCTAGGCTGGATTCAGCTGTCACGGGCTGATCATCAGCCATGGGAATTAGAAGTGACTGCTGGACCGAAAAGCTGCAGCCGCTGCTCCTCGAGCCAAAACCTTTCTATGGCAGAGCCCACGAGAAGCTCAACCCCCAGTATGTGACATCGCTGCTACCGGAGCGGGACGTGGCTCACAGGCTATTGCAATCACGTCCTTGAGCCCGCTGGGAAGTGTTGCAGGACACGCAGCTCGGGGAGCGGTGATGTTACCTGCTTCGGCAGCGGGGGGAGTGGGAGTCTGAGCTCTCGGAGCGAGAGTGGCAGCGGCGGTGGCGATGACGATGAGATTTCCGGGTGCGCCCGCGGGAGCTTTAAGAAGCAGAGAGGAAAACCACGGTTAGGCTTAGCAGGCTGGGGGCCGTGCAAGAGCCAGCAGCTGGAGGCTGAAGTCAGTAACATTCAAATCAGAAAGAAGATCTGCGTTTTAAACCAGAGCGAGCGGGGTATGAAACATTGTGCAGGACACCAGGGCATGAGAAATTCTCCGTCCCTTCATCGCTATACTGACATTAAGGCAAGCCATCTTACCAAGATCTGTGCTAGCGTTTTGACTACGAGCTATTAGGTTGGCTCTGTAGCCTGCTGGGGGAAGATCTACGGACTAGCATGTGGGAGTGCAGCACAGCACCAATCCTTTCTGCTCTCAGGACCTTAAAGAGCTGCGTGCTGCATCCTGCAGCCTACTCCGAGACAGCCAGGGACCTTTCCACTGCTGAGCCTCGCTGGGGGAGCACCGTCCCTCCAGGCAACCCACAACAAAGCTCCAACCTTCCTATTTCTTCCGCCAACCCTCTCTGTAGTGCAGGCTCCTTGCTAAAGAGCAGATGCTGGAGGACAGGCTCTAAATACAGTACGTTTAGTAACAGCCAGCCTTCCCCGTGCTGTCTGGGCGGGAGGGTCTAGCCAGTCCTATGGGCAGCTCTTACGGCTGCCGTACAAACACCCCACGGAGTACGGCTTCCCTAACCGCAGCCCAGGCACGGCTCCTGCTTGAGGGGCAGGACCATTTTACCTGGCTTCTTACAGGCGTCCAGTCACTGCTGCTCCCTTTTCTGATGGGGCCACAGGACCGTTACCAGCAGACCATGCGCAGGGGCCCAGTTTCGGTGCCCTGCTGCACTTCCCTGTGCTCCAGTCAGGCTGTTACTGATGGATTACCTGGCTTTATTACTGAAAAGCCGTTGTTGCCCGTGCCAACAGCTGAAGTCCTGCACACAGACAGCAGGATCATGTGGATGGAAGGCTACCTGTCACCTTCTGTGCCCATTCCCTCTCACCACTGCCCACCACAGCAGTTATTTTAGAGCTGGTAGCGTAACTCTGCTCAGGCTGGCGTCACTGTGCCAGCAGGCAAAGCTAACAATGGGTTATCCTGCTGGGAACAGTCTGGTTTCACGGCCATGCTATACCAGTCACTGACAGCACTAACACAACCTACTTGGGCAGCATTTAGCAATTTGCCGCTACAAAAACTCAGCAGATCGATTGCTTGAGAACAGCCTCTCCTGTAAGACAAAAGGGCAGCCTCCAGGGCAATTGCTTGAACTCCACCTGGCCGTTTTCTCCCTTGCTTTTCACACCCTATGATTATATTTTTAAACTTCACATTTTGGGATCCTCCTTCCTTATTTCCATGCAGCTGAAATCAGTGACACTGAACATCCCTCCCTCACATGCTGGATTGGTGCGAAAATCTCCGTATTTGCTCTTCACCCTCTGCATCAGCCCCTCCCGTTAAAGGGTTTTCCCTTTCTGCAGGAGGAAAAACTAGTCCGGTGTGATTTAGATAACCACTTGTTCGACACAAAGATAAGCCAAAGCAGCGTGATTATACAAAAATCCTGATCGCAGATGGCTCATGGGATCTATCTGATCCGCGCCCTGGAGCAATAAGAAGGTTTGCAGAATCCGGGAGTGGCTCAGCTCTGATTTGTGAGCTGAGAGATGAGGGCTAAAACACCTTGGCTGATTTATCCCCAAAGAGCAATTCTGGCAGCTCTTCTTCCCCCAGGTCAGTGTGTACCAGCAGGGCGTCTGACCTTTGTTTTAACCCCACTGCGTACTGGCCAGTGCTACGTTGGGTTGAGATGTCTGCTTTTACTGATACCGTAGGAATACTCAGTGGTACTACTCAGATTTCTGGGTGCATAGCAGCCCGATTTGAGGGGAAAAAAAGGTGGCCATGCTACTGAACATGCAGAAATCGGAGAGAAAAGGAGACGGGCTTTCTGCATGCAATAGAGGCGGCCTGTGCAGGCAGCACAACATGCCCCGCACCTCATGGATTCCCCGTCTCTTCAGTCTCAATCCATACCGAGGGTGACCCTCGTGGTGTCAGGGGCTATTGTCTCCCGTCTCCTTTCTGCCCAAGAGCCAAAAGTTATGTTGGGAAGAATTAAAGGGCAGGTCTAATACCAAACCAACCAGCAGATTTCCATCTACTAACTCAGTTTCTGTCTCTAGTAGAGTATCCCAAGTGCCAGCAGAGCCAGCCGGGGGTTTGATGCCCAGAGTTCAGCCCCAGAACAGTTTCCTTGCTCTAAAAGCAGTTAAGAAGCCACAAGTTGCAATTCCAGTGAAGGAAATGAAAAACAGAGAAGGCTTACAGGTCTTCCTTCCAGCCCTGGTGAAACACATTTTATATCATACCCCTTTATTGTCTGCCCCGTAGGACAAGGATTGTGCTCTGCTAGCATTCCAGGGTAGATGGGAACCTGAACCCCAGATTTTTGCAACCTCCACCTCCTAACAGTCCCTTCTCTTCCCTAGCCTCCATTGCCTTCTGCTCCCGTGCAGATGTTTGGCTGCATCGTATATCATGAGTAGCCCCTACTGTAACCTCCGAGAGCAGCAAACAAGGAGGAGCTAAAGCCCTTCCCAGTAAGAGGGGGACCGCCTGCTCTTTGGGCAGCAGGGGCTGTGGGGCCCTGTGCTCCACAGGTCTGAGTTCATCCTCTCATGCTGCCCTCACCAGAAAAGCAGGAGTCTCTGCTCAGGCTTAGATGAACACTACAGCACTGTACATCCCTGTGAGATACAAAGAAAGTACTGAATGAGGTGGGACAAAAGAGAGGGAAAGGAAAGATCTCCAACCTCTACAAACCCTTTCCCATTCCAGCAAAACCAGAATTGCCGCTTTTAGCTGCAAAATAATCCTGAGAATTGCTTAGGGCTGCAGAGCCAGCATTAGCTCCAGGGGACCCACCACACCAAGCGCTTCCTAGCCCCCCAGCTCTGCGCAGGCAGAGCAGGGAACACCATGAATTGCTACTTACTGTTTTTTGTGTTTTCTTTCTTCCTTTCTCTTACTTTTGGGGCTCGAAGAACTAAATAAGAAATGGCTAATTAATTCAGAGGTTTCTGTTCTGATAAAAAGCTGCACAATCACACATCAATGTTACAGCTAGGTTGCCCGAGAGCGTGCAATAAAAATGAAAGAGATTAATGATTCTGCCTCAGCACAGGGGGTCTGAGTGCCTGCTGACAAATCTAGCTCATGCGCTTGGCCAAGAAGGATCCTTAAAGGGAACAGCCATCCTGGTGGCTTTGCGTTTTCCCATAGAGGAGTACTCTATGGGAATACTCGTTGATATTGTACACACACATGCTAGATCAGGAGAGTTCTTCCAGCACACACCTGGAAAGACACCGACTCTGAACATTTCAAAGATGGGCAGTGCTGGGGGATGCCATACTGTTTGCAAATGAAACCGTAAGAGAAATGAAGACTCAAGGTGCAGGATGGATGCAACATGGATGAGGTTGCCAGGGACTAGGTTATGCCAAGAGGTCTTTTCCATTTACGTGCTTGATTGCACAGGTTGGGCTGGAGACCTGATTCCTGTGGGGCTTGAGGAACGCGTAAGGCTGAATAGGGAGAGGGTAGCCCCAGACCCACAGAGGGTCAGGGGAGCCAAGGGGATATCATGAGGAGACATGGAAGAAAAACATCTGCCTCCACCCAGCGAACATCAACCTTGTGAGGTCTTGAAGAGACCATTAAACCCATATTTCTAGGGGGCCCCCCACACTTGCTCAACTCTTACCTGTGTCTTCTCTTCTTCGAAGATAACCTGCAAGACACAAATGTGTACACTGAGTACAGGGTCTCACAAAATGGAAAGTTTCAATCATAGACAATGTAGTTAGGCCCAGCGTTAGACTGAGGACTGTGAGGAGACCTTATGTACCGGCTGTGCAGAATGGCCCCGGCTCTCCTTTAGCCAGCCGGCAAGGGGGTAGCTGAGAAATGCTGCTGTGGTGGAAGTGACTAGTACCCTCTACAAAGAGTTGAGAACACGATCCTCAGGATAACAAGTCTATAGATATCACCGGTCCCTGGTGGGTCCCTTTTCTCTGTGCTTAGTTTGAGGGGGCAGAGGTGAATCCAGTCCCTGGTTTTCTGTATGAAGGACCAAGTAGCAGTCAAAGGAAGAGTCCCTTCTGTATAACTCCAGAGCAGCCTTACAGACTAACACCAGTGTCATGCATCTGTCCTGCCTCCTGGAGCATCCCTGGGGTGACACAGGAGCCACCATGCTGGTGATTCTTGTAGAAAAGCTGTGGGAGCATGCAGGACACATCCTGCAGAAGACGTGGCCTGAAGTCCTGCCTAGAGGGGCCATGAGACCACCTGTGGCAAGGTCACTTGGGATCTGTAGTTCAAATGGTGCTGGGTGTCTGGAAACAACCTCCGTTGGTCACTAATGCGTCATGGTTTACTGTGCTGCTTTTTGGGACCAGCTATAGCTTATCCTTGGCTTGCAGGGTCATAAATGGGTACTAAGGGTTCAAAGCCAAGGAGCACCTGACCCAGGACTGCTGTCAGGATGGCATCCACAGAAGAGCATAAGAATTCCTCCTTGGGAAGGAAGTATTTTAAAGGAGTTTCTATTTCCTTCTCTCTCCTCTTTTTCCTTCCCTCCCTCTCCTAGAAGAATCGAGCTCAACTTTTCACCCTATTATCCATTTTTGGTAGCTTCTCTCTTTGGTTCAATATACTGTAACCACATGAACTTTCCGAGAGAGAGAGCATCCGCTCTTCTCTTCAAACATTGGTTTAACAGTTGAGAGAAACCAGTGAAATATTTGCAATTTTAAAATTTAATCGTGCTCTATAAATTAAAAATGGGCTTTAGAAAGGGAATGTGGAGGCAATCACCCGGGGCTGGGAGGGAAGACTGATATGCAGGCGCAAGGAGGTGGTCTGAGCCTTTTCCTGGTCCAAATGCTGACCCTTTCTGCAGGCTAGGGGAGAAGGGAACGGGACCAGTGCAAGCCCCGAGCGCCAATCCTGTTGGCATCCCGGAGGATGGGAGCCATGTGGAACAGGACAGCACAGGGCAGGAGGCAGAGGCTCAGCAGACCTCACACCACTTTGGCTCATCTGTCTCTCTTCCCCCATGCCCCGCCAGCTCGCGTTCATCTCTCTGCACTGGGACAGGACTCCGTTTCGTGCCCTCCTCAGCTGTCTGGCTTTTACCTCCCGGTTGGGCTCTGCCCTCGGGGTGGCCAATTTTAAGAGTCAGGAGTCCGACGCCTCTCTCTGCCTCCTGGCGCTGGGCTTGACCAGCTGCCCTACACCACTAAACGTCTTCCACCCCTTGTCCAAAACTCCCCCCAACAGTGAGCAATTACATTTTCAAGGGGGGGAAAAAAAAAAAAAATTACCGGTTTCTTTTTCGCTTCTTGGAGCTTTTCTTCTTCTTCTTCTTCACTGGCGAGGGGCTGTAGGAGGGAGACCTGAGGAGGCAGGGAGAGGGGTCATTAGGCACCTCAGGGCTCCCCACAGCCCTCACCGGCCACCCCAACCCTTAACCGCCTTCAAGGGCATCTCCCCGGGGTGCAGAGGGGTCGGGGGCACCCGGGTCCCCCCAGGACAGGCTGTGGGTGAGCCCCAGCCTGGTCTCCGCCACCCTGAGGGGAGGGGGAGAAAATGGCATCACCTCCCTGGACCTGCGGAAACCCCCAGCACCTCTCCATAGGGTATCCAGCCTCCATTTTACACGGGGATGTGTTCCCCCCACAACACAGGCGAGGGCTGCTTGTCCTGCTCCTTCCCCCCACACCCCCATGGTCGCCCTTACCTCCTTCGCTTCTTGCGGCCGGATTTCTTCTTCTTCTTCTTTCCCCGGGGCGGTGGCGGCGCACGCTCCTCATCGCGTGAGGGGCTGAAGAAGGGGGGGAAAAACAAACAAAAAAATTAAAATGGTAAAAATATGTCTTAATCGGCTCACGTGGGACTGCTCTCCCCGGTTTGCCGCCGTCCCCACCTCCGGGACATCCAGGGCAGAGAGAGCAGTTTTCACGGTGGACCTGGGGTGCAGGCAAGCACCTAATTACCCCTCTGAGAAATAATTTGGTCACAGTTTAAATGAAATGTCTCCTCCGTGGGTTTAATGGAGATATAATGAGACAGCTACTGTACACCGTGGTGATGCCGGCTGATTACTTAAAACGTGTTTGCTGAGGTTAACAACTCCGTAACAGATTTATAGGGTTTGTTGCTCTTTGTAAATATGCTTTAAATAATTAATTGGCATTTAATTTGCATACAATAATTATTGCAAACAGATGCATCTAACTGTAGTAAAAGACTTGACATATGTTAAATAGCAATTGATTAGAAATATATATATTTATTGAGATGCTACGGTAATTTAATGAGATATGCATCTCTTACACAGTTGTTAAACCCTGGGGAAAAAACACTCCTGTAAATTAATTTATTTTTTAAACATATGATGCCGAATCGCGTTATGTTTCGATGAAAAGCAAATACCATGGTTAAATTAATTCAGAGCACTGGGCTGAAAATATGACAGATACTCCGTGGCTACTCACTAACCAAAGCAAATGCTCATGAAGACAGGGACAGCTGATGGCAGCCTGTGGATCCCCAAGTTGATCCCCAAATAGATCCCCAGATCTGTCTGTGTATCCCCCAAAGGGATGCAGGAGCAAGGTTTGTGGGGAGCACAGCCATTTCCCCAGGACCTCTGCAAAAATTGCTGTTCGATTGTGCCTCAGTTTCCTCACTTCTGGCCCTGCCAGCTGGAGGAGCCCATAGCAAGGAATGTGTGGAGGCAGCCTCATGTTTGGAAAACGCTGTGGGATCTTCACTGCAGAAACAGGCCAAAAATTAGGCAATTTTCTGCAGAAAGAACAAACATTATTGTTAATGAAAGTCTTAATGCAGATCAAATGTCACTCTGGGGGGGACATTCAGGCTCCACTGCCCCCTAACACTTGCTCACCCAGGGCTTCAATTATTACCAACATTACACTATCATAAAAATGCAATTGCTTAGTGCTCTTAGTATACTTTCTTTTAAAATTACTCTACGAAACGAAGCTGTACAGTAACGCTTCAGTTGTGAACTGGGAATAACTGAGCACCCAAGTACTCCTCCTCCCTCTCTCTCTCCTCCCAAGGATTTCACCAACCAGCAGAAACGCTGTTGTGGAATATAGCGCACCTTGGGCTCAGTGGGTCTTTCGCCTGCGTTGAAGTAGAGGAAATGTCTTTTCCAAGAGCAAGTCCATGTCACTAAGCTCAGACACCTGCCCAAAGCCACACCAAGGTTCTGTCCTAGACCAGGAACACCCATCTCAGACCCTCAGTTATCAGGATTCTGGACCCCCAGCTCCCTCCTGCTTTCTCAGCCCCTCCTTGCCCAGGGCCACGGATGAGGGAGAGCGGGGAGAAACCTCTGACCGTGCCGTACAGCCGCAGGCAGTTGCTGTAGAGCACTTCTCCCTCTCGCCAGATAAAGCCTTTTGTCTTTGATGTGGAAGCTTTCTCCCTGCGCTGATCCGATTTTAATTGTTTCTCCGTGATTGTAATCAAAGTCTAATTAAAAATACGCTTTAGATTATTGTTCCAGCTAGCCTGAAATCTGAAGATATGAAATGTGCTTTCTTGCTTTTTCTTTCCAGCATCTTGAACCAAACAGAGAGGCTTTAATCCCAGAGATAGTTTAACAGGCAGGGCTCAGAGACCCCAGTTGCTTCATTTACAACATTCGATTTGGTTTTCCTCCCTCTCAAGTTGTCAGAGGCTAATAATGAACTGATAATGAAGCTGTGTCATAATGAAGCCAATACTGCTGGTCTGATCTAGGTGTAGGGAGAGGGAAATTGCTGAGGGTAATGCCCAGCCAGGAGTACCCCATGGACCTGGTGGCACACAGGGATGCTGGCAGGTTGCCTGTCTTCCAGCCAGGATTACTTGGAAGGGAGCTGTAAGAGCAAGATGTGGAGTGGAAGCGGACTACAGATGCAAACATGCAGAGAGATTTCATGCAGTTGCATAAATCTGCCCTCACACGGTGATTTAACCCATCCCCAGCTCTCACAGACCCTCTCTGCCATCCCCCTGCTTCAGGGCGACCCCGCTCAGAGCCCTGGCTCCTACCTGCGTGAACTGCGGCGAGCATGGTCTTGTCTCTCCTTCCCTTTCGCACAGCCGTTGGTGGTGGAAGCCTCCTTGACCACCCGGCCACTCAGCTTTTCGGGATGTCTGTCCTCCGCGGGGCACGGCAGGCAGCTGAGCGTCCCACTGCAGGAGTGATGGGAGAGAGTAAGCAATAAAGAGTTGGGCTCATTTGCTGAAGTTTTCCCATGTACTGAAGGATCCCCTTTCCTTTCCACAGGTAGGACGTGCTGCTGGTTCCTCCTGAGCCCATGGCGCTCAGCCCTACACAGTGGGAAATGCTCCAGAAAGCCCCCATTTCCAAGCTAAGCTGATCCCCAGCGTGAACACGCTGCGCTTGGCTTTCAGGCGGAGATGCCACAAGCATAGTGAAGCCGAGGAGCAACAGGACAGCCCCACACTGCAGGGAGAGCACAGTGTCCGATGCAACAGTACCTCGGTCAGAACAACAACCCTGGACACCTTCCTCTGCATCGTGGGTTTTAGCTCACCCGCTCCGCAGAGACAGCACGGATCTTGGACTCTGGTAGAAAAAACACTTTTTCATTTCAAATGCCATTTCCCAAACCTGCTATTCTATTGCCAATACCTTGCCGCTCATCCACATCCTGACCCCCTTGCCAGAGCTCAGGTAGAAGCAAAGCTTCAGCAGCCAGAGGGGGGTCCTCCTCCCCGCTCCTACAAATAGGGCGCTGGGCCAGGAAACACACCTGCTCCTGCTGAAAGCCCAAACTGGAGAACCTGGGAGAGCCCAGCAGAGCTAAGGGGAACCACCTGGGCCAGGCAGGTGCCGGCCAGAGACCTGGATGGGCCGTGAGATTTGGTGAGGAGCAGAGCCAGGGCAGGGAAAGCCTGAGATGAGAGGTCTCCGAGAAACAACGCGACTTGGGAAGGGCAAACTCCAATGGAGAAAAGGTGGCAAATGGAGAAAAGAAACCCAAGCTCAGACACTCGGGAGGAAAGTAAATAGGTTTTCAGGCCCCACAGAGGTTTATTTCAAAGAGCAGCAAGATTAATGGAAAGCCATAAATCGTACCTGGCAGGGGCACCAAGAACGCTAAGGGGTTTAGTGTCATCCAGAGTATTGTTCAAATAAATAAAGCAAGCATTGACGTGTTCAAGCCCAGTTTGGCTGTGGGGTGGTACCGGTGGTGGACTGGGCTCAGTGGACAGAGAAAGTGTCCCCATTTCTTCCCATTATGATTTTGAAGCCAATCTCAGGAACGGGCTGTGGGTGCTGCGCTGGGGTTTAGCTGTCCCCAGGTCAGCTCTGCGGGGTCCCACTGCTGCGTCTGCCACCACCCCCCCACCGCTGGAGCCTCTGGGCCACGTGAAGACCCTGGAGCAGGGGGAGGCTTGGATGTATCCTGCCAGCACCGCAGCCGCCGTGGCTCAGGGATGCCGGGAGGTCGCTCTGGCTGCAAGAAACCGTCACAGGCATCACACATGGGTTGTGGGGTCTGGAAGAAGGGTCTGGGACCAGGCGTATGCTGCGCATCTGGGGGGTTAAATGGGACCAAGAGGGTAGTTAAAGAGCAGCGTGATGCTAAAATGGCATGTTAGCCCTGGTTAGGCATGGCTGGAGGCTTGCATGCCCCAGGGAACATCCTGCGGCTTGTCCCAGACATGAGCAACACTCTTCAGGGCTGGAGTTGGCATGGGAGTACCTGCAGAAGGGTCACCCCTCTCCTTCCACCTCTGTTTTCTCTCTCAACAAACTCCCACTTTCTCTAATAGCTGACTCCTTCTTGGGGCCCAGTCTGTAATGCCTGAACACTTACGGATGTGCATCAGCCAAGTCCAAGTGACAGGGGCGGGCGGGGGGAAGCTGGATGAAATATTTCTGGCCCAAGACATGCAGGAGGTGATAGTCCATCTGGCTTTAAAAATGTATAACTCTGCTTGTAATAAAATCCCCCAGTCGCTTCCCAACATCTATGTTATTTTTAATCATCCGGGAAGCTACATGGTTAATTGCTTTCTTTGTGCAAGCTAATTAACTTGTGGCCTTTCCCGCACCCCTTTTAAGAACAGTCTTCTGAGACTCAATCATTAGGATCCATTAAAAATGTCCCCAAATTAATGACCTGTGCAAAGTCTGGGCTGGATCAGCTCCAGCAGTGGCGGCGGGAGGGTTTTCCCCCGGGCTGGCAGCACGCCGGGGCATCGCTGCCTTGCAGGAGGGACCCGGGCACGGTGGGTGAGGTCCCTCTCGCCCTGGCCCCAGCTCCCACTAACGGGATTTTCAGGTCCTGGGGTTAAAACATACCGGCCTTGAGGCAACCAAGGACTCCTGTCCTGCAACACTCTAGGAACCATTTCTTCTGGGCCTGGAAGTAATTATTGATGGAAATAATTATTCTCCAATCCCATCAAAGGCTGGCTCCAATTCAACTAAATGTTCTCCTCTGATGAATGCTGAGAGTCACTAACACTCTAAACTGGCTGGTAATCCCCTTGCGTTAAGCTCCATAGACATTGATTGAATATATATATAAAAACATTTTTTATTTGTTGTCTTTCATGACTGATATAAAAGTGCTTGTAGTTTGGTGTGAACGATTACTGTGGCCTCAAAGGAGGATTATCACACCTTCCCCTGCCGGTCCCCTGCCTGCAGCAGAAAGGAGAAAGCCTCTGCGGGGGCTTTGCTGGAGCGCAGGGGACGTGCTGCCCGCAGGAACGTGTGCCGGAGCAGGCAGGAGGAAGAGGAGGCAGGAAGGATGCCCAGGGTTTGCCCTGATGGCAGCCAACACTGCTCCACCACCGGAGCGAGGACCACAGCCTCTCTGCCCAACATAGGGGTTGCGTGTACGTCCCTAAGGACACACTCCTGGCCGCGGGCAGCTGCCCACCGGTCCTGCCTGCCCTCCAAGTTTCTTCATTTCCATTAGACAATCCGATTGCTTGCGCTCGTTTTTCTTTTTTCTTTCTTTCTCCCATGCAGAAATCCAGCCTATCCATCAGACCTGTCCAAAAGCAGCAGCCCTGCTCCTGATGGGGAGACCCCACGCAGCAGGGCACCCGCCGGGCTGTCTGCAACCGGCTCAGAGCACAACATGCCCTCTGCCACCGCCTCCCGTGGACGGCTCGCCTCGTCCCTTCCCTTTGCACCAGTCTCCACTCCAGGAGAGGTTTTTTGGGCTCATGACAATTTTTTGCCAGCTTTTCAGTGGCTGGAAGGGAAGCAGCAGGCACATAGGGCTCTCGCCTCTCCCACCAGCCCAAGCCTTTCACTGCTTTTCACAACCCGGCCAGCCCCTCTCCACGTTTTGGTATCAGATTTGGGCTCTCCCATGTTTTCCTTCCCTAGCCAGACTGTGTTGAGAGCAGAGGGAAATGATGTACTGCTGCCCTAATAGAAACGATGCAGAAAAGGTCACTGGTGGGAAAGAACCCAAATATTCCTAATCTGAAAGGGGGCAAAGCCACCGTAAAACCCTATGGCTATTTGGAGGCTCATGGGGCATGTGACAACAGCCCGGCTGTGAGGTGGGGGGGATCCCTGTTTATTTTTGCAAACTGCCTGAATCTCTTCCCACCTGCCTTTCCCAAAGGCACGTCGCATTTCTGAATCCCCCTGCGCTCCCTGCTGCCAGCACTGCCCTGCAGAGCCCCGTCGCCTGATGCCACTCCATCCTGCGTCCCTTCCTCGGACAGCTAGAGTGTCACCTCTGGTTTTTGGTGGCACCACAGAGGCCAGTTAATCATGCTGCAGCTCCTGTGGTCTGCAACAGATCCCTCTGGGACTGGACATCACTGTTTGCTGGGGAAGGGTAGGAAGTCATTGATGGGCTCAGCAGGAGGCTTTTGCACCAGATGCCGTGCTGGAGCCCGAGGTGGCCAGGCACATGGGTGGCAGGATCAGGCCACTTCTCTGCAGCGGCCAAGGAAAATGCAAGACCAGGGAGGTCCCCCAGGTCTCCCAAGGCCTGGGAGATGTGCTGGGCTCAGCAAAGACACCTCATGGCAATTGTTAACCACATGCTGTGGCCTCCAGAGCTGTGGGTGGCTCCTGGGGGTTTCAACCAGCCTGGCCATGGGGAAATATTCCCCCCCTGTTAGCCCCCATGTGATCGCACTGCCCTTCCTGCCTATGGATGGATCCTGGCAGCCTTCGCAGAGGACAGGGCAGAGGCACCGAGTATTTGCTGCCTCCGGGAGCAGAGATAACTCACAAACCATCCCCGTTCCTCCATCCCGAGCCGCCGCACTCGGTGCCGTGGCTGAGTGCCGTCTCATCAGGCCATGAAATGTGGCACTCGGTGACACACGCTTCACCGGGAGCTGAGCCCAGCGACACCCGTCCCCCTGGGTCCCGCGGTGACATGCAGTCGGTGCGGGTTTGGTGTGCACTTGAAATCCTTGCGTGCTGGCGTCCCAGCGCTGCCGGGGCCGGGCAGCTGCCCTCCCCTGCCCGCGGGCTCTCACATCCCAGCCGCGCTCCTGTGCCCCGGCCCCACAGCACTCTCCTGCCACAAAGCTTTCATCAATCACCCTTTCCCCCTCCAGTAACTCAGCTCCTCTTCTCGAGAGGAGAGAAAAGCAAGAAAATTTCCTTCCTAGTGACCTTTCGGCTGCCAGACCCTGCCACGAGGCCATCTCCAACCTCAGCAGCATTGTCCCTTGCCTCTGCGGGACAGGCTCCATCAGTCCTAGCTCTCTGTAGCTTGGCTGCAGCTTCTCTGCCCTTCCTCTGCCCTGGCTGGATCATGTTAACCAAGCCTTTTATTTTCATAATTTAGTTTACTTTCCACACGCCGCTGGGTTGGGTGCTGGATGCACGGCCTGAGCGGGAATGGTGCTGCAGGGCACTTGGCCGCACGCGTGAGCACACTGGAGACCCCGGGCACTCACTGCTCTTGGCAGACCTGCACCGACAGCATTTCCAAGCTCAGGACAGAGTATTTGGAAAGCCAATTCAGAAACTTTATTACCTTGCCCTTTTCAGCCCTGGCTGGCTCCGCATTCCCATCATCTCTACAGCCCCTGGTGAACAGGTAGGAATGTCTCCAGCCAAGTGGAGCCCCAAAACCGAAAAAGGTTAAAGCATCTCTGATGAGTCTATTAGTTATGAATGTTTCAATGGCATTAAACTGATGACGGATGCCTCGCCTGGGGACCGGGAACAGCAGCCTGTGAAAGGACACAGGCGTCTGCCGCAGTCGCACCATCCCGAGGGGAAGCAGGAGAAACTCCTGTGCCTGCAGCCGCTCACACCAAGGATGCTCTCACCACTTTTCCTGAGTAACATGCACAAAGTGCTTGGACACAAGATTGAATATCACATCTTTCCTCTCCTTTCCTCACCTGGAGGATTTGGCTGCACAGGAGGGGGGCAGGCGGCAGGTTGGCTTCCCTGCTCTTCTGCGTCCCCTCGGCTCCCTGCCACGGCCACCGCTGACGCGCCTCTGCCCTGGGCTCTTGGCTGAGCTGCTCACAGTGTTTCTAAAATCCACCACTTTGGGCCAAGAAGCCTTTTGGCGCTGGCAAAATGACCCTTTTATTTTCTCTCTCGCTCTCTAGCTTCGCTCATCTGATTGAAAAAGAAATGGTCAAACTGTTCCTTTATCCCAGGAGAGGGAGGGGGCAGAAAAGAAGGTTGTAAAGACACTGCCACGCAAAAACTCCAGCAGATGTGTTTATGTAAAGCTCTTTGAAATACGCACTAAAAATACCTCTTCAAAATTAGGAGACGGGGAAAATTGTGAGTGCTTCCCACAAACACACACACGAACACCCCACGGCAGGTTCTTTCCCCACCTCATTCAAACCGTTATTATTAGTGCGGCAGGAGCCCTGCAGTTTGTTATTGAAAATTATAATAGCAAATCACCGAGATATTTTCCCTGATTACACAGACTCCAAGCCAGTTCAATTTTAATCTTCTCCCCGCTATTTTTTCCGTGCATCAGCAGAGGCACCAGCTGCAGAGAAGCGCGTGGTTTTCTTGAGGCAGTTTAAACACAGAAGAGAAATACAATTCCGTAATATACATTTTTCATCCAATTTTTGCCAGCCGTGACTCGCCTCCCCCTCCTGCTCCCGGGAACCCTGTGTCCTGTTGCAAGCCTGAATGCGGCAGCCGCTCCTTTTGCTTTTTGGACTCCAGAAACATTTAACGACCGCTCTTATCGCATCCCGGGCCAAAAAAGCAGCTTGGCTCTTTATTTTCCAGCAGTTGATTTGCTATGCATGGTTGAATCAGAACAGAGGAGCTTCCCTGCTGGAGGAGGCCCCGGCAGCGGCGCGGGGTCAGTGCCAGATGCTCTGGGGGATACGGTGCGATCGCAGCCCGCGGGGAGGGCTCCATCCCGGGCACCAGCTGGCGGCGGCTCCCGCTGAGCAGCACGGGATGGACGGATCTGGCAGAGCATAAAGCTCCACGGGGGAATGAGATGCTCCCGTGGACCATCTTAGGTAGGGCCAGGCACGAGGGTGAGCACAGCCTCTCCCTGCTCCCCATGGCTGGGTCTCCTTCTCCCTAGGGACACTTCCCATCCCTCTTCCCACCCAAGCACCCGGCCACCTTGCAGGGCTGGGTGTCACCTTCCCTCGCTGCCAGCAATCCGGGATGGCTCCGCCGACCGCCTGCCAGCGACAGCAGAGATAAACCCGAGGAATATGGCATGCAGTCGTATCATTTCCTAAGGAAACTTGGACTGCTGCCCCATCTCGAGCAGTTTCTACAGCATCTTGTGCCTCCCACGCTGCCGGCTCGGAGGTCCCTGTGGAGCTTCGTGCCCGCCAGCACCTGCACGCTGCCGGGGGGACAATTCTGTGCCTCAAATCCTCCTCCTTAGATAAATAACCTGCAGGTTCCCATGCCTGTAAAGGAGCCAGTTTTCTCCTCAATCAGGGAATAGCAAAGAAGCCTTGGCTTCTCCCTGGTGCCTGCAAACAGAGCTGAAAGTAACGACCTTACCCCGAGCTGCACCACAGCACAGCAATCCTGAACATCACTGACTCATGTTTTGGGAATCTCCAGGCACCTGAGTGACCCTGGCATGGCAGGGACTGGTCTGAGGAGGGGCTGGAGCCAAGAGCTTACACTAAACCCTGCCATAGCCCCATGGCCAACTCCCAGCTGGCCACAAATTGCACACCCAGACCCCATCCCGCCCATCAATCCCAAGGCAGCCTGGAGCTCCCCGGTGAAGGGGGCAGAGCTGGTGGCCAGGCAGAGGAGCAGCCCTCAGCAGCCCTTGTAGAGCTTTCAATTAGGAAAAGCCTGGATCTGAGCTCAAATTTCTCATTAATCACTTGCCCACAAGGGCAAACCCAAGCTGGATGAAGGGCAGGACCAAGGGCTGGAGGGATGCAGCTACCCAGTTGTACACTTCCCACCACGACACTGGGAGGTGGAAGCTGGAAGCTAAGGAGCACTGGGAGTTGATGCTCAACCTTTTGGGAGGGTTTAAACAAAAAAAACCCAACCCTGAAGGATGTCCCAGAACAGAAGCGCTTTGCTACCATCGGCAACGTGGTCAGGCTGGAGAGCACCTTCCTACCCAACGGGCGGCACAGTGCCAACCCTCCCACCCAGGGGGTGTCCCCTCTGTCACCGCAGCTCCCCGAGATCAAGCCAAGCCCCCCGCAGCAGCACCTTGCTTCAGTGCTGGCTGCCATGGACGGGGCTGTGCTTGCCCACAAGATCCCAGTCCCTCACACAGGTTAATCTGGGATCTTTGGAGAGCACTATCCCCCTGGTGGGCCTGGGCTCGCTCTTTAATGAGGAAAGCGCCCTGTGCGCTGCCAAGCGATGGCAGGGCCGGGCCACAGGATGCCACATCCGCGGTGCATCATCATTACGGATGCTCTGTGTGATGCACTGATTCCCTCCTTTGTCCAAAACCCCATGCTGTTTGGCATGGCGAACAGCAGTGAAATAGTGTATTTGCCAATAACATAGCTCGTTAAATTTTAATCAAATAGGAGATTGTAAGCGCACAGTTACCAGGAGCTCCTGGGAGCGCTGAGAGATCAGTTTAAAAATGAATTAGTAATAAGGCACGTTGGAGGCAGCAAGGCTGGAGAAGATCCTCTTGGAGCGGCAATTCTCCCTTTGCCACTCACATAAAGCTTTCTCCTCCTCCTCTCCCTTAATTTGCTTTTTTTGAATTGCCACTGGAAGAAGAGGAGAAAACGCACCAGAGGTCCCACCACTCAGGTCCCAACTCCAAGAAAACCAACCTGTTCACACAGCTGCCTCTTCCCGCAGAGCTCCCTGGGAAAAACTCCAGTTGATGGGGAAAGCGTGGAGAAGACGGCTGCCCTGTCCATCCAGGCTGGGGACAGGGATGCTCAGGTCACCGCACCCTGTTAATAAAGCACCCCGTGTGCCGGGACGCAGACACGCATGCCTGCCTGCAGCTAATGAACAGCAATCCCAAAGGCTCCGCTTGAAATGACTCCGACATTATAAAATGCTCAAACCCCATCAGGACAGAGAGGTGGGTGCATCCAAATGGGGGCCCCCAACCTGGATATCCAGGGGCATCACCAGGGCAGTGCCGGTGCTGCTCTACTCCGAATTAGGGGGGCGGAGGATAACATCTTCTGTGAATAGCAGCCGGAGGGGGGCAGCCCCAGGCAGCAGCCAGCAAAAGTGGTCTGCTGTGCTTGGGGCGCTGGTGGGACGGGGGTCCCTGGGTATCCCCTCATTTGGGATTGTCTCCCAAACATCCATCCCGCCGCGATGCCCGGGGACACACACCAAGGCCACCTGGGGCCGGGAGGGCTCAGTGACACCGTGAGAAGCAGACGTCCCCGCGCGGGGATGCGTGGGCAGCAATTAGCTCCCGCAGAAAGGAATTAAGCAACAGATTTCTCCTGCTGGAGAGATGAGCCTATGACGTTCCCAGCCCAGGAAAGGAGGTGGCAAGCAGGGTTTTAACCCCCCTACTACATGCTGCCTGGGCTTTTTATGGTCGGAAGGACCCTTTGCCCCCCTGTATCGCATCTCCTGTGTCAGCTGAGCTGGGAAATTCCCGAATTGCAGCTTCGTGGGTGGGAGGGTTTGGTTTGATGACAATCCTCCTTCCCTGTAACACCCCCTGCTCCCGTGGGAAAATCCTTGGTGGTCTTGCCAGCTGCCCAGGAAGGACTGGTGAGGGGGTTTTAAGTTAAGGAGAGTTTCTGGGAGGGAAGGTAGGTCCTTTCCTCCTCCCACTGCACTCCAAGGAGGGAGAAGGTGTGCGCATCCCACCCCTGACACATGGCAGGCACTGGGGTGCTCGATGCTGCAACACCCAGGGCTGTTTGGGGGTCAGAGCCAGAAAGAAAATCCCCTCCCCGCTCCCAGGTCTCGTCCACAACCCTCCACGCCACCTTGCTACCCTGAATATTGTTTTAAATCATCTCAAAAGAGAAAGGGGAGAATATTTCTTGGCTTGCTGCTCCCTAGGGGGAAGGTTTGGAGGAGGCAGGTGGGTGCCTGGACTCCTGGGCCCCGTGGCAGACCACTTCTTGGCACATCCATCTTTAATTGGGTGTGATAATAATTTTATCGCTTGCTGAGATTTGTGAGGCTGAACTAATATTTGTAAAATGCTTTGCTATCCTCGGCTGAAAGGCAAACTAGAACGGCAAAGCCCCGGCGTTATTCACATGCGGATAATCCAGAATTATTCATAAACAAAATCAAGATTATGCAAATATATTCATTAGTTCTCAGAATACCTCCAGGAAAATAGAGGAATTAGTCTTGTTAACAATTATATATTATGTAAGTATGTGTCTAAGCACACACAGACCCACATACTATCGGTGCCGGGGCACATTCGCCAGGGGCTCAGCCCAGGATCTCAGAGCGCTGGAGAACAAGGGCTGGGCCTGTGCAAAGCAGCCGTCTCAATTTTGGGATATCCTGATGCCCCACAACAAGTGACAGCACCCGGCGCAGCCCCCTGCATTCCCCCCTGGGTCCCACCTGCTGCTCTTCGGATGAAATAGCAGAGACATCCCCTCTGCACCCATCACAGACAGTCCATGCATGTAAAACATCACCTTATTCCAGCCAAAACATGCTTCCCTACCCGAATGAGGATTTTAAGAGTACACGCGGGGCTGGGAGGCTGTGGGGGTGGGATTTGGATGCACCCCCCTCCCTCAGGACCTGCAAAAAGCCCTGCACGAACCCTCGCCCCGATGGCGCGCTCGCACCCAGCTTGGCTTTGCGCAGTGCAACGCCACCGTCTATTTGGGGCGTGCTGGGAAAGGAGAGATAAAGGTGGGTTGAAAATACCGCATGGTTTAATTAATGCCACATGCCTTTCACTCTATAGGTTGTGTGGATTGTTAATTATTTTTATAAAGAAAATAATTAGTCCCAATCAAGGCAGAAGCTCTCCAGAATTACAGCTCATTAACTGCTCTCACATTTTTCTGTTCTATAAAAAGTCATGTGGCGCTGATGAAAATTACAGACCCTTGGAATCAGCATTAAATACAAATTCAGACAGTGTTACCATCCTATTACCATCAACCGCATCGACTTGGCTTCGGTAATTGCAGCTGGAGATGAAGTGCAGGGATTTCTGCTCTATACAATCTCTGAAAACAAGCACTCTGCCCATTAGTTTGCCGGAAACAATGTGACACCGAGCCCCAACTCGGCTAAGGACGTCCCCGAGGAGGTGACAGCCACCAAGGAGAAAGGGTAAAGCAAGGCGGCTTTGCCGGGGATGGGGAGATGAGGGTTGCTCAGGTTGGGCTCAGCTCCGGTTGGCGTTGGGGCTGCTCCTGCACAGAGCACAGGGGGGACCATGCGGGTCTGACACTCGTCTAAATTAGGAAGGTGAACCAGCTAACGATGCGGCAACTCTGTCCTGTGGGCTGGGGTTGCAAAGCCACCAGTCCAAGGGATGGAAAGAACTAGGAAATGCAGAGGAGACAAGGAGCAACCTCTAAGCGGTGGGATCATCCTCATGGGAAATGGAGAAAATGAGACAGAGAGGGACGCTCATGCCCGGCATGCGGGAGCATCCCCAAGCATCTCCCTCTGGACCGTCGTGGTCCAGGCCCCGTGCTGGGGCTGGCTCTATCGAACACCGCAGAGGCCTCGCTCAAAGCCTAATTGAAAGAAATCAAAGCACGTTACAGGGAGTTCAGGGCAAATCAATACCGACGCGGTGGGGAGGGCGAGCGGGGGGAGCGGGGCAGTGGCCGCGTCCCAGCGCCGGCTCTGCAGACAGGGTGCAGGCTGAAGCCATGGGCTCCGCTGCCCGCTTTTCCACTGTGGAAAGGCAAGGTGAGACCCGCCATCCTCTGCTCTGCACAGGACAAACCCGGCGGCAGCGCAGGGCGAGGGTTGGCAGTGTCAGCCTGTGGCGGGGAGGGGGTAGGGAAGCCACGGGTCCTCAGGATCCTGCTTTTCAGTTTCCATTAATCAGGGATGGACGTGCCTTCGGTGGCAGAGCCGGCAGCCAGCGCTTTGGCCCACGAGCCTCCAGCACAAAATTAACCCAACCATCCCCGTGGCGGCAGCTCCCACGCTGAGCACCTGCCCTTGAGCATCCGAGCCCACTCGGAGGGATAAAGACAGGGGTATCGGGTTTGTGAGTGGAAAAAACACTTCTGGGGAGCTCCTGAGGGCAATGGGGAAGTAACTAGTGCCACGAGGCAGCAAATACCAGGAGCCAAACCTGCCACTGGCATGTGCTGCAGTGTCGTGCCTCTCGCTCCGTCCCTGCAGGTGCTGAGATGCTCCATGCTCTCGGCAAGGGCAGGGACGTGCCTGGAGCATCAAACGGCTGCATCTGCCAGACTGGACACTCTGAAACATCAAAAAAACCCTCCAAAAATCCAAAGGACGTTCTTCACCTGTGCTGGCTCCTGAACCACATGTGGGAAATGTTCAGGAGAGCACAAGGACTGGTCCAAAACTGTGCCAACGACTTTTCCAGACATCGAACTGAATGGGCAACAGAGTCCCTGCGTCCAAGGGCACACCGTGATCCTCGGGGAGATGCAGCCAACATATCCCATGTCCTGCAGAGCTCAGCCCCGCACAGGGGCCTCCCTGGGACAGCCAGGGTCCGGGGACACAAGGCCAGAGGAGATCACCAGGAGATCACATCCACCCGCAATCAGGAGGCACGGGGCACACACAGGGGGTGCTGGGCTGAAAAATGCCGCTATCTGTGTGATGAACCACCGCTCCCTTTGTTCCTCCTCCAGGGGCGATGCCTACCCAGACCCCACTCCGCCTCCCTCGCCCCGGCACGCGTTATCCACCCACTTTTCTGCTCCGGTGGCCCTGCACCATCACCCTTCATTAACTCGGCCAACGCGCGGTGGACAAAGGCAGGGCCGGGGCAGGCGGCTGCAGCAGGCGGATAACCACGGAGCCCCTCCAACGCAGCAGGGAAGGGCAGGCAAAACACGGGCACTCTGCTGCTTTGTTGCTTTGGGGTTGTTTTTTTCCTGCTATACGTTCCTGATCTTGGAGGGGTTTTTTGGCAAATAAAAACCTCTTGGAAGAAGCAGTGCTGAACCCGCTTGCCTTGCTTCGCCCCATCATAACGAATCTGGCCGTGCTCCGATGGAAGCGGGGGGGATTTGAAGAGGAAAAATGCTTTATAGGCAATAGATTCCCAGAGTTATAACCAGCAGCCTCAGGGGGAGATACCCCCCTGAGGGACAAAGCCCTAAGCGCCCTCCCGTGCTCCGTATGCCATGCCCATGGCCACCCTGCCAAGGAGGGCTGCTCCACTGGCCGCACACGGTGGAGCAGCGGAGAATAAGTTATGGTATATTTACATGCTATTATACATTGGTGGTATAGATGCTCTGCTTTGGCGGGTGGTTGGTTATACGGCGGCTCCAGCTGACCCGCAGATTAATCCAGCAGGTGGTCTTTAACTGCGAGATCTCTCTTAATGCAAAAATATTTCTCTTGCTGGGCAACAGCTAATTCTTCATCCCGACAGTAATGGAGCTAAAATCACAGCCTCCTACCCGGCTCTCCTCCCGTCACACCCCAACACACGCAGGCACAGAGATAAATTCAATACACCAGCCCCTTGCCAAAGTGCTGTCCCGCTCCGCCGGGATGATGCGTTGCTGGAATTTGGGGTTCGCGGCAGAAAAAACCCCGATTTCTCATCGCAGCCTGCGGGGCTCGGAGCATTTTCAGCCACCTGAGGTGAGATGGGCATCTGACCCCGGCCCCGGGATCCAACAGCACAAGGATCTTGGCAGCCCGTACCAGTATGTCGCAGCATCCCCTGCCCGCAGGGAGGAAGCAGGAACTGGGAGCAGAGAGCAGAGCAACCCCGTGCTGCCCCCGACCCCTCTGCCCACCCAGGCACCCCTGGGCGGCAAAGGAGATATCCTCCCTGGTGCCCCCCTTCCCACCTCCGTCCTCCGCAACACCCCCAGCCAGGGCTAGGCAGCAGCAGCTGTTTCTTCCTTCATTAATGACGAGACATAAATTAAACATGAAGTGTTAAACGGGTCATCAGCGAAGCAGTTAGCCCTAACCTTGCTGTCTCCTGCCTCGGCCAGGGGCTGGGAGACCCAGCTCAGCCAGCCTGAAACACCAATCCAGTTTTTCATCGAGTTTTTTTCCCCCGCTATATTTTTTTTTTTTAAGCCCTTCCTGCAGTCCCTGCTGCACTGGCGGGGAAAGTGCTCCCGCCGCGTGCCAAAAAACCTGCTATTTTTAAACTCCCAGTGTTTGTCAGCGCTTTCTGCTCGAGCGGCTGATGGAGAAGCCAGTTTTGCAGCACCCGCCGTCCCACGGAGGGTGGCGTGGCCTTTGCCAGGCGATGGTGGCACCAAGATGTGGGCGCTGTGCCCGGCCATGCAGCCAGAGGCGGTGGTCCAGCCCCCACATCCCTGGGCATGGACAAAACCTGCGCTACATCAAAGCCCTGCTATGGATGCTGTGCCACGGGGATCTGCCGCTCCGACCGGATTTCAGGCACTTGTGACCTCTTTATGTTTGCACGCACCCATAAAACCAGCCAGCAGAAAAAGCCAACTGGCTCCTGGGCTTTGTTGTTTCTCCCTGCCCTTTTCTGGGAATGCCAAAGGGCTCCACTACGGGCATCAGGTCTAGTCCCATTTTCCAGCTGGTGGCACCACCAGGGATCAGGGCCAGAGGAGGACCCAGGGGGCTGGGATCCATATGTGGTTCTCCGCTGGGGCAGGGCAGGACCGCGGGGTACAGTGGACACACTCCTAACAGCAAAGACCCCCCGGGGGCTTGAGCTGTACCAGGGCCTGTGGCAAAGCCTCGGCATCTCCCACAGCCAAAACACAAGTGGGCTTCGCCGAGCGGGCCCGGGCTTTGCAACGATGAAGAGGTTTCAGTGGCCGCAGGGAGAAAAGGAGAAAAGAAGAGAAAAGGAAAGGGTGGTCATGCATGAAATGATTTCATTTCGGTGTTGCGGGGTTTGCGTTTGATAAGTTCATCCTATGGAAAAATGTACCTATAGAAAGGTCCAGCTGCCAGACATGGAGATGTGGGAAGGGACAGGGCTGAGCAGACTTCAGCCGTGGCCCTCTGGAAGGAGAAATCCCCTGTGCCCAGGGACCCCAGGGAAGAGCAGAGACCCCTTTCTGGGGACAAGCCGCAGCGGGACAGGCTGCCCCAGATGGTGGAGGCAGGAGGGTGACAGCAAGGAGACGAGAGTGGCCACAGGACCCGCTGGTGGCCAGAAGCTCCTTAGCAATTCCCGGCATCGGGGTCATCGCTGCTATTTATTATTTAGGGCCTTGCAGCCCTAAATATTTATTACTTAGACCTTGAGAGAGGGATGTAAACACACATGCCGGGTTTAAGAGCTCTGGTCTCCTGCCTCTCCAGGGATGGGAGATGAGCCAGGGACGGTGCTGCTACAGGGGCATCTGCCAGCTCTCCCCAAGCCGGGCAGGGAGGGACCCTGGCCCTGCAAGACCCTAAACTGCCACGTTTTGCCTTGATCTCTTACTCCACACTTGGGTGAGGCTGTTTCATTGAGGTACCCAAGTGCTGGGACGGCGCTGATCCCAGCAGGGAGGGGACCCCACGGCCAGCGCAGCCCCCCGAGGTGCCGGACCCCGATGGGGCATCTGCGGCTGAGCCCCTGCGGCATCTGCAGACAGGGGGGCTCCCCGGCAGCGGGGGGAGCATCTGCAGGCAGCTTTGTTCAAGGGTGAAATTAAATATTTCTACAAAACGATCGTCCGGCCAGCCAGCAGACTTCCCCCCTCCTTTTTGCTTCTTTCCACCTGATTTCATCCCTCATCTGACGAGGAGGATGAGGAGATCGGACACGGTGCTTGCCATGGCGCAGTGTAGGCACCGTGGGCTCCCTCCTCCCCAGAGATGGGGGCAGCAGCAAGCCCCACATTCTGAGCACGCTGCGCCTCATGTTTCCCCATGAGACGCTGTGGACCTTCACTCTGAACGAGGGCCAGGTCGTGCCCATGTTTTTTGCTGGCGGGAATGGGATTCAGAGCCACGGGGCCAGATTTTGGCCCCAAGTAAAACATTCAAATAAATTTTTACAAGTCAGAAATTGCCCGTCCTCCAAACCATGGTTTTTCCCACTACCCTTCTGGTTTCCAGTCCCTGCGGCTGCTGGTCTGGGGACAACCCTCAGCCCCATGTCTGCTTTTAGGTGGAGGTGATAAAGCCCCACATGCCCGGAGCAGGGGCACAGAGTGGGGAGGCAGTGCTTTTTGGGGGTACCCAAAGTCTCTAAGAAGTCCCCATCCATGAGCTTGGGGCTCTTATGGGGGCTTCCAAAGGCCCCTTTCCCTAAATCCTTTAGCTGCTTGCGCACCATCCCGTGCTGATGCCACCTGGCTAAGGCACCCATGGGTGCCGAGCCCAGCCGTGCTGCGTGGCACTCACTGCATCCCACCCAACCTAGTGTGGATCCTTCCCTACAACATGCAGCAGGGCCACCTCTCTGGGGACAGAGGTGTCCCCCACCCCACGGGGGAGGCCAGCAGGGACTCAGCTCCCCAGCACCGGTCCAGCGGAGAGGCAGATGGATGGGGCTAGGGGGAAGGAGGAGGAGGAAGGCTCTGCGAGCAGCAGGGAGGGGGTCTTGCAGGCATCCCTGGCTCTGCCCCTGGCTCAGCTCCCCCCAGCAGCTCTCAAGCTGCCTAATTAGCTCTCCCCACTCCCGCAGTCCAGCTGGAGCTGGAGGGCAGGGCCAGACAAAAGCCTCCCTATTGACAGCCCCTCCGAGGAAGGGGCTTTTCTTCTCCCCCTCTGCTTTTCTTTTCAAGCCCCTCTCCCCCCGGCTTGGGCCGGGGCCATGGGCTCATTAGCGCTCGGGCTCGTTGGGAGCGGGAGGGAGCAGATGGCAGCCAGGCGGCTGGCGCAGCCGGCCCTGCCACCGCCTCTTCCCGCAGAGCAGATGCCCCACCGACAAGGGGGAGGATTAACGGGAGCGGGGGGCCACGGGCATGGCAGTGCCGTCAGCAGGGGCTTCCTCCCCAGCAGCACACCTCGATGTTCGCTGGGGACAAAACATGGCTGGGAAGCCAGAGGTTGGGATGGAAGAGAACTGGTCCCCAGCCCATCAGGCTGAGCCAAAAGTCACAGGGGAATTGCAGCCACCTTCTGCCCTCGCTGGGGATACTGTGACCCCCCGGCACTGCAGTGCCACGGCTGCTCCTGCCGGGTCCCAGCACAGCGAGGGGGGACACGCTGCCACCCTTGTCACAGCAGTGCCCAGACCCATCACCGAGTTCACCCGCGACGGCAAACCAGGCGTCGAAACGGCACTTAATCCCACTCCAGCCACACAGCCTGCCCTCCCCCTCCGTGCACAGCACATCCCGGGGGATTAAGGGTTAAAGCACAAATCCCCTGCACTGCCCTGATGTGACCCACTTAGGCCATCTGGCAGGGAGGGATGCGGGAGCCTCCTTTCTCCCAGCACTGCCCGTGCTCACCCGGCACCACCGGCTGCCCCAGGAGCTGGCAGTGACACCGCAGCCCCCAGCCTCAGCAGTGCCCTCACTTTTCAGGTGGAAGTGGATTTTGGCTGAAGCTGGGGGTGCTGGGGCAGGGCAGCCTGTGCCACGCTGCGGTGGGTAACGGTGTGGGAGCAGGGCACACAAACACCCCCCAAAGCATCCCGCAAGCCCCCAGACCGCCACCAGCTCCCCATCCCGGGGAAGCCTGGAGCACCTCCCAGCCCAGCTGCCCCTGGCACCCCCAGGCTCCCCATCTGATGGGTGCTTATGAAATAGGCAACAGCACCAGAGCAGTCAGGCTGCAGAGCATGAATGGGGCTGCTGGCCCCCACGTTTTGGCCAGGACACAGGGGACAGCCGCAGCCAAAAGCCCTGCCAGGAGGGAGGAAAAGGGGGTCCTGGTCGCAGACCCAGCGCTACCTGTCCCCAAAGGCTGGGCAGAGACCGGTGGCACCTCATCACTGGGGGTTTAAAGAGTTCACAAGAGCTGAAGTCCCTCGCAGCTGCCAGGTGGGGATAGCAGCATCCTTATGGAGCAGACAGAGGGAGCGGGAACACCCCGGCTCAGTGGAGGGGTTTGGGGCAGGGTGAGAGGTCCCTGTCCCTCACCCCAGTCCTCAGGGCACACAAACCCCTCCAACCAACCTGGTATTTCGCATGCACTGGAGCAACCCCCCCAGCAAAGGCAGGCATAAGGCAGCCCCAGCGCTGCCAAGCCCCCCCAGGCCAGAAGGTCCCTCACCCTCAGCCGCAAAAGCCCAGCCCCAGGCTGCATGGTGAAGTCTCGCCAGGCCCTGCGTGGGGAAAGGTTAATTGGAAAAACCCCTTTCCCTGTTGCCTCGGCTTTTCCTTTCACACTGCAAACTGGTCAATAAGCCATTTGCTTTGGCAGAGCCCTGCTCCGGGCACGGAGCTGTGTCAGGGGCCAGAGCGAATGTTCCCCCCCCAGCCCCAGCAGGACGAGAGGAAAGGGCTTAATGTATTCTTTTGTTCCAGGATGAACCCTGGGTTTAGCAGAGCTTTAACCCTCCAAACTTCACAGGGAATTCAGATGGAAGAAGCTTTATCTCTGGGACCAGCAGCAAGGTGGTGGCGAGGGATGGGGCACAGGGAAGAGCTGGCAGGAAGGGGGAAAAATATCTGCCCCAGGAACCCCGCTGCTGCCCCACAAGGATGCTGGATTGAGCCATTAGCCGTGCCCAAGGCACCCTGCAGGGAGGGATTTGGCTGATGCCCACTGTGGGGGCCCCCAGCAGGACCCCCCCGATGCTACCAAGCCCCTTGGCACCCCTCGAGGGCACAGGACCAGCCAGCAAAATTAACGGGGAGATGAGCAGCGCTGGCCTAGAAACCCCACCATTGCCTCCACCGCTGCGGGAAGCACAGGGCCGGATCCAGGGCAGAGATCCGCGGCACTTGCAGAGGAGCAGCTGTCGAGTGTGGGAGAAAACAGAAATCCAGATGGTCATCTTAATTTTTCTTTTGGCTAACTGGTCTCCCCGTCTCCTCTCTGGTGCACTCTGCTCACTGGCACCGCAGTCATTTGCTCTTAAATTAGCCGGGAGCATCGTCAGGGAAGAGAGGCTGATCTGAGCAGCGACGCGGCGAAACCTTCAAGACAAACAATCCCAGAGCGGAGCCGGGCGCGAGGGACGGCTGCGAGAGGAGCCGCTGCCAGCCTTGGGGCCGCTCTCCCGGTGGATGGGGAGCAGGAGTCAGCTCTGGCTCTGCCTGGGCTACAAACATGGTGCCGGCTTGGGGGGCTGGGGACATTGCTGTGTACCCCGATGGGGACCCGCTGCGAGATCTGGGATCTCGTAGGTGTGATCCTGCCAGGGCGGCAGAGCCCCGTGCCACGCAAGCCAAGCTGGCAGCCCTTAGGAGAGGAGCCGGGGACTGCGGTCCTCCTGCTCCCCCAGCCTTCAGCTCCAGCCCCCCCGGCAGCACAGCCCCTCCGTGGCAGGGGTCAGGGGTGAGCACAAACACCCCGCAGCCCCTCGGGAGGGTCCCCCCGGGGCTGACCCCACTCCACACCTGCAGGGAGGGCGGCAGCGCAGATGGCTGTGCCGCAGGGAATATCCCGGGGCCCCAGCCGGCGGCACACACTGCGAGGAGACAAAAGGAGCTGGGCTACACCAACACAGGGACCCAGCAGCATCCTGGTGGAGCACATCCCAGCTCGGGAACCCCATCGCGCAGGATCTGCAGGTGCCAAGGCGCAAAACGCGGCGGAGCTGAGCTGGCGGGTCCATTTTGCCATGTACTGAGAGCTCCCGACCCCTCACAGACGGCTCCCCTGCCGCCGGAGCTGGCGTTGCCAGTGAAACAGGAAGGCATGCGTGTTTATTAACTTTTTAACAGAGCTGCAAACGCTCCTCAGCCCGAGCGGGATGTCCATGGCAATCCAAATTGCCGTGTAGAGCTGTGCATCATTCCCGGTGCTTGAGCTGGCTGTATTTCCCCAATGCCCTAATTTGTTGCTGTATTACTTCTCTGACTGCAAGATATTTAAGCAGCATGGCTCGCTCAGGCACATTCGGGCAGGACAGAGCATCTGTGTGTGCGAGAGCCAGCACCCAGCCTGCTGGTGGCCCCTTTGGGTGCCAACAGTAGCCTGATGCTGGGGAGGAGAAAACAACAGTGGTTCCTCTCCCCCAGGAAAGCTGAACTCCTGCAAACACTGCCTGTGGAAATGAGACTTGCTCTTCTCCTTTGGAAGCCTAAGCTGTGCCTTTCCCAATGTCCTACCCTGGTTAATGGCAATCAGAGAGATTGGAAAAAATCATGCTTGGGAAGCTGGGCCACAGGGGCAGAAGGGACTCCCCCACAGCACGATCTGTGGGACCCCGTCCCCCTTGCTGCTGCAGCTCACAGCCTCCATTGGCACGAGAGGCATCCGAAACGGCTCGCTCCCCGTGAGCTCTCTGCTCCTCAGTACAGGCTGAGCCCCCAACACCAGCCCGCTGCAGACGGATCCCCTCTCCTCTGCCCACCCAGTGCCTTCATGAAACTTTGGGTTGTTCCCCACAGTGGATGGGGAGCAGCCAGCACTGGAAATACAGAGTAGAGAGGAGAAGCAGGAAAAGCCTCCTTTCCTTATAAAAACAGCGCAAAGAGGGTATTTTTAACCCATATTGAGACAGTTAGCAACATAAAACCGGTCTAAATTAGAGCGTCTGTTGTTGTAAGGAAGCCACACAGACCCTTGCCCGTGAGACAGCCCAGCTGAGCAGCTCAGTGGGTACGAGCAGCCTCCTCGCCTCGTTTCATGGGGTTTGGCCTCTCCTCTGGCTCTGGCAAAGACAGAGCCACCGGTCCCCCGGGAGCAGGAGGGACAGGGCAGGCAGGCACCAGGCACACAAAGCTGAGACCGCTCGCCTTTGGGACCTGGGGGACACCAGACCCCTGGCTGCCCCCGTCCGTGGCTGCGTGCAGGCACCTTGGGCAGCCGGAGCCTCCTGGGTGCACATCCCTGGGGTGCATCAGCCTCCCCCCTGCGCCAAGGCAGGGTCCCACTGGAGGGGGGGCTGTTCCCCTCCCCAGGCATCACTTTCCCAGGGGTCCCTGGTGAAGGAGTGATGCAGAGACAAGACAACGAGCAGAACATGCATCCCGGGGGTCTGTAAGGCAGCGATGGAGGTGATCACACTTTCTGGCTGATGACCCCCACTACGGCCCCCCACTCCGTAGCCCAACTAGAGCTTTCCAGGCCCCCACCCTGCTCCCCTCAGGAGACAGACAGCTCCCCGTCTCCAGGCATCACCGAGCCAAAGTTTCCCAAGCCTGCTCCCCTCCGGATCGCAGCAGTACCCGGGGAGGGGGCCCAGCCATCCATCCTCCCCCTGCCCTAGGCACTGCGGGGGACCCCAGGGTCCTCCAGTCTCTAACAGGGTGTGGGGGGAGGTGACGCTCCAGTCCCTTTTGATGGGGGGTAACCAATTGGGGTGGGGAAGAGGCTCGGGGTGATGCAGCCCCCAGCCGGAGGCGGGATGTCCCTGAGCAGCCCCCCCCCGCCCCATGCCCTGGCAGCCCTTACCTGGGCAGCGGCTTGCGGGCCGTGATGCTGGCCACGATGATGCTCTCGGGTCGCGGCGTGGCCACGGCTTTGAAGGTGCCTCGCCAGAACTTCTCGAAGAGCTGCTTCTCGCCCTGCTGCACGCTGGCCATGGCGCGGGGGCGGCCTGGCGTGTCCCCTGGGTCTGTGTCTGTCCCCCCCCNCTCGGCTGGAGGAGGGCAGCTCCGGAGAGGAGCCGGCGGCCCCTCTCTCATCCCCTGCGGAAAACACGGGCTGCTCACTGGTCACCCGGCTCCAGATGGCTCGGGGCTGGGGGGATGTCGGTCGGCTCCCACCCTCCGGGCAGGTTTAACACCCTCGCTCACACACCCACCTTCACCCCGGTGTCTTCGCAGTCCCCAGGACCTCCCCCCCGCCTTGGCTCATCACCATCGTTACTGCTTCCAGCTCGCTGCTGGATCACGGGAATCCTCACACCTTGCCCCTTTGCAGGGCACAAGCCCTCCAGGGCAGAGCATCAGCCTGGGTCCCCACAAGTCCCCATCCACCGAGAAGGGCCAACAGTAGCCTTTGTGCTTGCCCACTCCCAGCTGTTTACCAAACACGGGTGACAAAAAGAGGGAGAATCCAGAGCCCTCAGCTCCACCAAGGCAGTAAGCAGCAGGAGGCTGTGGAGACTGTAACTGGTCCATACTGGAACCCATATAAGGAAGACATTTTGGAAGAAACACCCTTCCACCCCCCAACATCCTTTCCCATTTAACAGACACTGGGGTGGGGGAAGAGACGGGGCATTTTGCTTCTTGGCCCCAGCAACAGGGTCCTAACCAGCTCAGAAAACAAGACCTCACCTTGCAGGGCAGGATTTGACCTGCCGGGACCGGGCACGTGGAGAGGGGGAGGGAAGGGCTGGGGCAGCACAAGTCCAGCAGTGCTATTTCCCTTAGCCTCTGCACCGAGTACAATAAAAACGACTTTAGGAGAAAATGCTTCTTCTACCAGATGCTTTGAAGCACAAGTAAAAGCTGGTGACCTTGGATGAATGAGACTCTCTCTATTGTGCCTTGGAAACCCGCATGATACGTTTGTGTAAGTGACGGGGGGATAATGGAGCCAGGAACAATAGGCGGTGGGAGCCGAGAAAGAACGAAAACCACGGCGAAACTTGATCGCTTTCTTGTGATAAACACAACATTAGCAGAAGGCTCATCCTGACAGCGTTGTCTGCCGAACTCCTCCATCCCTGACCCCTTTTGCTTCCTGCTCCCGGCACCACGGCTCTGCCCCGCTGGGACCTGGGGACAGGTGGCCCCAGGCTGCATCCCCACGCCGAGAGCGGCGAAGGGAGAGCCTCGGTGACACACACCGGCTGGCAGCAATGGGCTTTGTGCTGAGAGGCCATGAGCGGCTGGAGATGGATGCTGGGGAACGGCGGCAGCAGGAACAGGCACGGATCCAGCAGGGCTTTATAGAAACACAGTCAGCTCTGCCAGACATTGCCTTAAAAACCCGATAGGGAAGGATGACATTCACACACGGCAGAGAGATGCTGCTCGCCCCCGGGAAACCACCCAGAGGCGATGGGCACTGTGCCGGGGCTGGGAAAGGCCAGCTGTGAACCATGTCTCTGCTCTAGCCCGGGACACATCGCACATGCCACGCACAGGAGATGTCAGAGTGGGGACCCTCCAGGGACTGCCACGGCCAGCAACGGCGGGGCAGCGCAGGAAGAGCAAGGGAAAGGGCTCAAGAGGTCTAGAGCAGCTCTGCACGGCTGGGCGGGGGTGCAGACGGCACCCACCGGCCCCCAGGACAGCCACCCACCAGCAGGAGTGGGTGCTGCCAACCACCCCATCGCCCTTCTCCCTCGGATGGGCAGGGACAGGCACTCGCCGCCTAAGCGCATCCAGTCCTCTGGCCCTTCCAGTCATTCCCATAACGCACGGCCTGTTTGTTAGGAGCCTGTTTCCCTCCAGAGCACATTCAGCTCAAAGAGAGACCAGGTATAAACACAGACATGCCCTGGTCTCACAACATTTTGTCGGCAAATGACCTGGTCGTGGGGTGGGGGTCAGGCAGGAGCCCTCCCAGCACCGCCAGCCCGGGCAGCCCCAGCCCTCTGATTGCAGCTCATTAACCAAACACTGCCAGACATCAGCCCCTGCAACCCCCCCTCCCAGGCTTTGCAGGGTGAGTCCAACCACCCCCACCTGCAACCAGGGTCCTCGTTACACCTCAGGCCACTTCACCCCCTTCCATCAGCAATGCCGAAACAGCTCTAAACACTCTAAAATTAACTACCAAATAAAAGGAATAATAAATGTTTGTGCTATTAAATTAGCAGCACGGGTGGCGTGTGGGCAGAAGGAAGGCTGCGATCATTACAAGAAGAACCCTCTCTCCTGGCATACCTTGTGGAGACATCAGTGAGCCAATTAAGCAATTGGCTCCGTTAACGGAGGCTCCTAGGAATAGACTTCCCTGCTATGGAATAACTGCACTGTAATAAATTGCCTCATAAATAAACAGCCTGAAAAAAGCATTACAAGATACCCAAAAAAAGCACTATATCATAAGCAGAAATGATACCTTACGTTCCTAGTGTTTTTATTAGCCCACGGTGTTGCCAATGCCTCCAAAGCCGGGTCACTGCCCCTGCGAGGGGCCATGGGGACGGTGCCATGGGGCACAGGCTGCCCCGAGCCCTCGGGATGGTCATGGCCATGCTATGGGAATAGCATCCCCCGCAGATACTGCCTCCCCTGCGAGATGGGCAACGTCCCAGCAGCACCCGGCTGGCAGTTATTCACCCCGCGGGCATTGCAATAAATGCCACCCCGGGTTATCTACAGCCCTGGTGGTAACACGGGGCTCTGCCAGGTCCAAACATTTCCACCCAAACAGGCGCAATAAACTCTAGGAGGGAGAGTTGGTTTTGCAAAAGGAAGGGGGAAACCGGGACTTGGAGGATAGCAGCACAATTTCCTCCAAAGAAAAAACAAAAAACAAAAAAATCCCCCCCAAAATCAAACAAAAAACCCCAAAAAACCAACCAACTACACAAAAAAACCCTCAACAAAACAAAAAACCCCCAAAACAGTCCAAAAAATCCCCCCCCAAAAAACAAAAAATGAAACAACCCCCCCCAAATAAAAAAACCCNGTGACACAAAGGGCTGAGCCTGGGGTTCCCCACCCAGCACTGGGGGGCTGCAAACTGGGCTCTCCCCCCCGGCACCACTCACTGCACCCAATGCCGCAGCCCAACAACCGCCTGCACCACTCAGGGAGACACCAAGCACCCTGCAAAGACACCCCTCAGCACCCAAAACCCCCCAGGAAACCCAGGCGGGACCTACCCGGCTCAGAGGCAGGTGGGGATGCTCAGGACCTCCAGCCCTGCCTTCTCCTGCTTTATCCTCTCCCACACTTAACGAGCAGGTTCTCCCCAGCCCCTCCCGCTCCCAGGCTTTGATTTTGAGGATGATCACAAATTTTTTTTGTCCCTGCTCTGGGTAAACACCCTCCAGGGGCATTTGGTGGCCATCAAGGGGGATGAGCTCTGGGGAGAGGGCAGAAGTGATGAGTGGGACGAAGCTGTGTGTGCACAAGAGGTACCCGAGGGGAGAGAAAGGAGAAAATGTGTTTAACTAGGATTAAATTTTAATCTGTTCCCCCTAGTAGAGAGAAGAAAGCTGGGTTTGTCCTGGAGCTGCAAAAATATTTTTTAATAAATGTTGAATTTTCAAGGTCGGGTTGTTTTTTTTTCATTTTATTTGGCTTGCACCCGGTGGGAAGAGCCTGGTTTTGCCCATCCTGCCCCGTTCCCACCTCCACGCAGCGCTGGTGCGACACCGCTCCACCCATTCCCCAGCCAAACAGGTTTACGGCGTGTGCAGGAAATCAATAATTATCTTTGGAAGTATTCATTATCACTCAAGAGTCAATAAACAAAGGCTACGAGTGCCCTCTACTCATGGCACTTCAGAAGCACCTACCAATTATTCCCTTGACTAAGCCAGCCCTGCCTGGCAGGAGGGGGGGGGGGGTTCTCCACCACCCTGCAGCGCGGCTGCCTGCTGCAGCGTCTTCCTGCTTCAGCCAGGGAGGAGGAGGAGGAGGAGGAAGACGGCCTCCTTGCTTAAAATAACATTTGCAACTGAGATGCGGACCTGCGAGGTGATGCACGGCTCCGCTTTGGGTGCAGATAGGGATGGATGCCAAGCGGGTCTGGCCATGGGGCTGCCCGGGGCGGAGGGGCTGGAGATGCTCGGTGGGGCTGGATCCCAGCTGGTTTTCCCAAGAATGGCGGAGTGGAGCGGGCTGTAGGGCAGGGAAACAGCAACAGCCATGGGACACGGTGTGCTGAGCTGGGGGGAGCCCTCGGAGGGCGGTGGGGTGGAGGGTGGCTGCCATCGGTGCACCCTTAACTTGGTCGCTGGGTTTTGCGGAGTCAATAGTTGTGTAAGAGCGTTCATCATCTTTCCAGTGGGACCTACCTGTTTTATGGCTCTTTTTCCCCCATGGAAAGGCTCCCAGGCAGCCCCGCAGCCTGCACAGCCCTGGGCAGAGCCCAGCCCCTGGAGCCCCCGCTTTGCCCGTCCCCACGGCCGGGGACATCCAAAGATGAGGCACTTGCCAAAGGTGTCTTTTTTCTATCCTTCCTTTCTCCACCCATGGAAGTTGTTTTCACCCATGGGAAACCCAGGAGCACCCACAGCCCTGGGGGGGCTGCAAGGCTGTGCTGGCCCCTGGGGTGCAGGACGGTGGCAGTGACCGCCCTGTCCCTTCCCTCTGTCTCCTCCAGCCCGTGCCTCACCAGGCAATAAATAAGGGAGAGGCTGGGAAGCGGAGCTGCAGCATTCATCACCGGGCCATCCCTCAGCACCCGGCTGGAAAGCTTTGGGATGCTGGGTGTGATGCACCCCGGGATGGCGGGGAGCCGATATTGGGGGAATGCAGCTGCACTTCCCTGGTTTGAGACGATGGACGATGAGGGTGCCCAGGTCCCCTCCTTCAGCACTGGCTCACCACACAGGGTGTCCCCCCCCGCCCCAGGACATCCCTGGCTGCCTCACAGTACTCCCAAGACACCTCTCCATCACCTCCAGATGGACACTGGGGACCTGCCGAGCCCCTGCATCCCCCTCCCCAGGGCCACCCGCGGTGGCAGGACCAGGCATCTCCTGCCCCGGCTGTCTGTCGGCTTCTCCATGGGCAGGAGGGGGCTCTGCAGCTCGCCTACCCATGAACCTGCTCCAGCAAAAGCACTTTTTCCTCTCCGCTCACCTACCAGAGCCGCCCGGCCCCAATATTTAGGCAGCACAAGATGAAAAGGCGCGGGGACAGATAAGCGTGAGCGTTCGCAGGCAAAGCCGTTTGCAGCTGCCGGGAAGCGGGGAATGAAAGGGCAGGAGCAGAGGGGAGGCAGGAAAGGCAGCCCACGGCCTTTTCTTCCCTTTGGCTCTAAAAAAAGCTCCAGAGCAGGAAGGGGAATGGAGGCATAATGAAGAAAATATAATTTTTCCCCTCTGAGCCGCAGCGGCCATGGCGGCGAGCCGGCCCCCGGGGACCATGCGGCAAAGCTGCGCAGCCGCTGCTGCTCTCCAAGTGCCACCGCCGAAAGGTCAAACGCAGCTGGCGGAGGGGGACGAAGGGGGACAGAGCCCACAGCCACACGTGTTCGGGCAGGAGAGACAGGGCCCGACTTGCCAGCCCAGGAGCAATGGAAGGAAGCCCCTCGCTGGGCTGCCCCCGGCTCGGGCAGCCCCTGACTGCAGGGAGAGGGTCCCAGCACCCCGAGGCATGGGGAGGGCAAAACACAGCAGCCTCCAGTCACACAAATGGCACTGTTGCCTCTTGGGGTAATTAGTAGCTAATGAAGCAGAGGCAGCTTGGTTGGATCCCAGGCTCCAGCTCGGGCCTGGCTGGGGCAGGGGGTTGAGGATGCTCAGCGCAGGTTTGGGATGCAGAGCTGGAAGGGGTTGGGCTTTTGCCTCCAGCTTGGGAAGGGTGGGATGGGTCAGACCCGGGATGCACGTCCTCCTCCAAGCTGGCACAGGAATGTTCCCATTCCTGGCTCCCTCCAGGTCCCGGGCCCAGCTCCCGCACCCCCTCCTCCAGGCACCCCCCTGTGCTGGGCTGCACCTCACTGCACTGAATCCATGAGCCAGCCCGGGGGGTAGGAGGGCATTTCATCTCCTCCCCGAACTGTTCAAGCTTTAAAAGCCCACTGGGGTCAACATCTCCTGCCTTTTCCTTACAAGAGCCCATCTCCCGGGGGGAGCTTAGACCCAGCCAAGGTGGGGGAGGTACTTTCACCCTTTCACTCTGGCCTCAAGCCTCAAAACTCATTTCACACCATGAACCCCCCCATCCTGAGCCCACCAGGGACTGGGAAGATGCTGCCCAAGAAACCCAGAGCTGGCCACAAACCCAGAGCTATTTAACCCAAACCTGCCTGGGGTACGCTGGCTGGATGAGCAGCTCGACTTTGGGCAATTACCACTCATTGAGTTTTTTCTCTGCCTTTTTTTATTTCCCCTCCTCTGGATTATCGCACCGGGGCGGCAGCAGCCGTGGGCAGAGGAGCCCTGTTCCGCCTCCTGTGTCCCCACCACGCAGGAGGGAGCAAAGTGCCGCGTTCTGCCTTTTATAGACTATTACTTATAATGGAGAGGTACAAAAATACTATAAAATAAAGCACTTGAGGGCGTCAGCCTAAGCGTTAAATAGGCTTCTGCTAAAAAAGCTGCTTCGACTGAAAAAGCTTCCTGATTTGGACCGGAGGCATTACCCTGCTCGTAAGAAAGAAGGAGCTTTGATAAAGCTGGAGGGGGGATGAACAGGCAGCACCATCTCGGGAAAGGGGCTCTCGTCCTCCTGGGGTGCGGGATGCTCCCACCTGGGAAGCGGGATGCTCCTGCTTGGCTCCCTCCCACCAGCCGCTTACAAGTGCCTCGGGAGAGCACCCAGTCCCTGAAATTTTAGGCTTCCCATCCTGTCCCTGTGGAGCCGCGCCGCCCCTGCGAAACGGGAGGAGCATTTGGACACGTTAATGGGCAGCACAACTGCTAATGGGTAAACTTTTACTGCTCCGGAGAACAAACGGAGAGTTTGGGGAGCAGACACTTCCCATTAAGACGCACTAATGAAATGTGAAAATGTTTTACTGTGCTGTAATTTTATATATTTTCGAACACAGCCGCAGCTGCAGCGCTCTTCCATTTGTGGCTAATTTAAGCACCAATTAAACTGGGCTAAATTACAGCCGAGTACGCCGCGGGAACTGATGTGACAAGGGACGTGTCCAGGAGCCCCAAATCTCCCTGACCTTGCCGTCACTGTTTGAGCTGGTTATCAAGCTGGATCAAGAGCCGCCGGCTCCTGGTGCTCGCTGAAAGGTGACCGTGGATCCCCCAGGACGGATGGATTTGCCGGCCGGGGCGATGCGAGGGCCCCGCACCGCCCATGGGCTACGGAGCAGTCGGGAGCATCTGCAAGTGCCCTGCTCTCAGAGTAGTCCTCATCCTTGTTGGCTGCCAGTCGGGACCTCAGATAAGGCCATGGCTTTGGCAAACCTTCCCGCTCGGCCGGAGGCTCCCTGCTCCCCCTGGCAGGAGCTGTGGTGTCCTTCCCTGTGCATCGCTTCGGACTCCGACTACGACCTGCTGCATCCCGCACGTCGCTGAAGCTGCTGCTCGCTCCAGCTGCCTCCTGGGGAAGGTGATGCAACTCAGAAAATAACCCCTCATTTTTCTGAAGAGTGGAGGAGCTGGTGGGATTTTGTTCTTCCTATTGGCTAAAGGAAAGCATAAATCATAGAATCATTGAATTGT
>VXBO01012810.1:0-10221 GCA_013400135.1 Rhinoptilus africanus
GAAAAAGAAAAAAAAGAGAAAAACAAAAACACCAAAGAAGGAAATCTCATGCAAATTAATGCTCTGGGGATTTGAGACCTTATTTATAAGACTTCATCTTTTTGAGTGAGCCCAGGAAAGGAAAAACAGTTTTCTCTAGATAATTTCAGCATGGTTTTGCAGTATTATAAAGTTACTATCTTACTATCTTGGTTTCCTTTGGCAGGTGAAAAGGAGTTTACTCCACCTGCCAAAAGTCACACTTGTTGTGGAACATTTAAAAAAAAAAAAAAGTAATACATTTCATTAAATTCATACTGGAGTAAATTCTGCTTTAAAAATTGCTTGTCTCCAAACATTTTTTGCCAGATTATGACAATATCCCATTTAAAAGCTGTCTGAAAAATTATTTTCTAGGGCTACTATGCCATAAAATAGTTATAAAGAAGAGAAATTCCTGGAAGCTTTTTTTTTTTTCTGGAAGTATTTACATGTCATATTGAGAACGTTATACATATTACATCTTTCACAAAATATAGAAGTGTTCAGGATGTTTTCTGGATTGCTATTATTAGGTAGTTAACAAAAGAAAACTTCATTGCTATGTATCCAGTTTTATATCGTAACTATGAGAAAACATTTTCAGTGGAAAAAATTCTGCAGGGCTCTCTAAGTCAAGTGTATTTATACAGAGAATGTGTTGTTTTTATTTAAAGCATGTGGCCATATCTGATAAATAGTGGTTAGTTCAATCCTATACACTTAAAAGCACATTCCTTTGATCCCACTCTTCCGATAAAAAGAAAAGCCTATCTGAAAAATCAAACGCAAAAGACAGCTTCATTTCTAACCTCTTCAAATCTGTGTTTTCTAATTTGACCAGAAAACAAGTGACCACTATTAATCTAACATTGCAGTTGAAATGGATTTTCAGAATGCCACCTGAGAAGTGAAATTGGTGGTACATATTTGCTGTCCAATGTAGAAGTTTGGCACACATCACTTATGCAACTTCTGCTATGTTGAACAGTGAGATTAGCTTCAAAAAGGTAAAATTCCCTGATGGTTTCTTTCCTAGGTGAGGGAAGTTTGAGGAATTGTAAGACCTCTTGTAAGAAGAATGGTGGAGTAATGCTGATTATGAAGACCTGCTGTGTAGAAACAGCTTCATGTGAAATATCGCATATGAAAAGCAAATATTATTTTAAAGAGCAAGCAATAAAACTACTGTGGTTCAAATTACAGAATGCAGGTGTTTACAGAACAAAATATGCAGGTGTGGTAACTTTCAGATCAGCTTATGGCTGACATTCTTTCTGCTAGGAGCTCATGGCCAACTTTGTAATTTATCATCAAGTGCTCTGATTTGAAAAGCCAAGTAGAAGTAGCTTGTTGGGACTGCCATGAAGTGGTCATTCAAGACTGTCATGTGTAAGGAGCAAGCGGTTCATAAGAAACAGTGAGACAACATGGATGTTGTATCTATGTGATTATGAATGAACTTTTGCTAAATGCAAGAATCTAGGTCGTGATTTTATAGATAGAGAAAAATTGAGCTTTTTTAAATGCTTATTCAATGAAAATATTTAATCTTTTCTGTATAAGTATGAAAGCCTCTCAAAGACCATTGATGAATGCTGGCAACAGACAGAATGGAAAAAAACCCACAGCAAGTAACTTTAATTAAGCCTTCTACCAGCTTGAAACTGTGGCATGCTTAGAGACCTTCTTCCTTGTTTAATATTTTATCATTGCTCAAGCAGATAAATAATATTATATCATAAATACATATAATAGAAATTACATAATAAAAAATGTATGAGAGCTTTCTTACTAAGATTTTCCCATCTCTCACAACTTTGTTTATCAGGCTTCATACTGGCATGTTGGATAAGCCAATTAAATTCAGCACAAAGTTTGCAAACCCCCTTCTTGCAATCATAGTCTTGAGATGTCTTTTAAGAATAAGCAGGAATGGACATTTCTCTCTTACAGATTTTCACAATGATTTTTTCTTTAAAAAACCTTTAGTAATTTTTTCATAATCTAGTTGAAGCCTGTCTTTCAGTATTCACGCATAGCAGTGGGACCTACAGCCCACCAGAGAGCACTTGGGATTGTAATCAGGAGGCTCAATTAACAATCAGGCACCCAGGCTCACTAGATTTCTAAGGACCACCAAGCAGATTCAGCATGCAGTCCTGTCCCTCCACCCTTCTGCCACCAGGTCCACTGTACTTGGAAGTATCTCAGCAATTGTTGTGTTTCTACTAGTGTACTATCCATCAACTGTGTGTTCAGTTGAGAAGGAAGCGGAGCTACACTCTAGGGATGTCAGGAAGTAAATGAATTTATTTACCTATTTATATTTGTTAGTTTATGATGGGTGAATAAATGCTGTGGCTGTTTTATGTGAATTCACTTCACTTTTCATCATTTTACTGGTTTTATACTTGTGTGTTTCTTCTCAATTGCAAAAACAAAACAAAACAAAATCATTCCTGGGATGTACTACTTTGCTGAGGAAGGAAATTAGCATGTATCATTATAAAAAGGGTAAATGTTTGAATTGAATAATTAATGTTCATATTTGCTACATACAGATGCAAGAAAATTCTTGTAATTTATACCAGCTCAAAGATCAAGCTGCAACTGATATCTAATGATAACATTGCCTCCACAATTTTATTGATTTTACTATGAAGACTGACAATAGTAGTTCTCATGGGGCTACAGCAGAATTATTTTGGAAGAAGAACTGTATGGTGTAATTGTTTTCACATAATTCACTAGAACATATGCAAATCTGCAGCAATGACTACATAAAGACCATAATCCAAGTTTACAGATAAACTAGAAAACTCTTTTTAAATAATAAATAGAAATTATTCTCAGAAAATATACTTTGTCCCAACAGTTTTTGACTTAAAACACAAACAATAAATTTACTTTTATTTGATCCCCAATTCTTGACTGAGAAGCCCAAAATAATATAAGACATGCCAACATAGGAGAACACATGAGAATACAGAAAACGCCTGTCTTTATTAACTCTGCAAGCTTGCTTCACATTTCTAGACTAAAATCTGATCTGTGGAAAACCTAAGAAGACCTGATTAAATACTTTTTCATTGATGGAGCCACAGTGCTTGGAGACGGCTTAGAAATGCTTGGAGACTAGGCAGAAGACTGGGTTCAGAAAACATACATTCACCTGACTGATTTTGAATCAATTAAAAATAACTCTGAAGCAGATACATGAGGAAATGAATTTCTAAGAGTAAAAAGAGGTGCAGAAGAAAAGCAGTCCTCCTGTGTCATGAAGGGGAGACAAAGCTACGTGGTCCCCCCTTTTCTGAATAGACCATATGGAGGAAGAAGTGAGCAACTAGTACTCTTTTGTCCAGGGACAAATTATTGAGCATTTTCATGTCTAACCAGAACTTCAGTTTCAGGTAACAAATAACATTTTTGTGAGTTACTTGAGAAAAATTACACCCTTGTCTTGATTTCTATTAAACATCTATCTCTATTCTGTCATTCATATGTCTGTGTATGGAGAATAGATGTGTGCGCATCTCTGTGAGGAAAAATTGTTTAATAGCTTCCTAAAAAGGTTGTGTGTATGCCAAATTGCCGTTAAATGAGTTAGTAGATTGTTATGAGTTAAAGGCATTGTTCCTAATCCATTACCTTTGCTTTGTTTCACACAGTAAAGAATAAAACCCCAAAGAAGATAGCATCAGTGATGGAAAGTGGTAAACCAGAGTTACTGTGAGTGCCTGAACTGCTTTCTTAACATGAATCAAGGGATTTTCACTGGGCTAGCTCTTCAGGTAAGACAGCATGTGTGGAACATTTGTGTGAGTCCTACAGACATATATGCCTCACTTAATTGGGTCGACACACTGGATTACCTAAAAAACTGTCTGTTTTTAACTTTCTTGTCAATTTAAGATTCCAAATTCTCCATAATGAGTGTTAACACAAACCTATGCAAAATAATCTCAACTTCACAGCATGATGAGTTAATTTCAATTTGCTTATTTAACTACTTTGAATGTATTGATTTGATTTTTAATTGTGGCCTTTCATTCTGTACGTTAATCATATATGTTTAATTGACTACATGTTTGTCAACAAATTCATATGGCTCCAAACTGCAACATGGGATAGGAACTCTGAAGGCCCCGGTTCAATCGGATATTTGTATTCTTTCAGGCCCTGTTTCCAAATCAATACTGAAGTGCAATTGTAACTAATATAAGGTGAATGCAGGGAAAAGCACTGCTGAATGAACTGGAAAGCCATCATCACATTTTTTCTTCCTTAGCCAGTAGAAAGAAGTGTTAAATTTTTTAGACACTCATATGAACTCTGGGAAACCTGAGATGACTTCTCTTCCTAGAGAAAGACATGTGAGATTAGATTTACACTTAGAGACCTTAAGTCTATTTTTACAATACTGCGATGAATCTTTCCAGGGGTCTGACTGTTGAACTTGACATAGTCTTATGAAAAAGTACTAGGTCAGATTTGTTTTGAGGTTCGGTTATCTCTGGGAAGTACTGTGCTTCCAGGTGGAAGAAATAGTGATGGATCCACTCAGTTTCCTCATCTCAGAGCACCAGTTGACTTTGATGCCAGAAACAGGTGAACAATTTGCAAATTTTGGCAGATATTTAGAGATTCTTATGTCAAAAAAAGACAGTCGCAGTACTGCTCAACCCTACACTTCTCTTCACAAAGCTGCTGCTGCCCAGCTATTTGTGTTTAAGGAGGAAACTAGCAATGCTGAATCCCATAGGCAGCTGCTGCCTGTGGCATGTGCCAGCCTGGGGTGGAAAGAGCCTCTGCCACCTTTGCACAGCCAGCCCAGCATCAGCCTTGGTTTCTGGCCAGCACTGCTAGAGAGAGGGGTCTTTGATTTTTAAATCCTGTCACCAAATGTCACCTCTGGCACATTTTGACTCTGGGCAATTGGATTACAGAACAAGGCCCAGCTCCATCCTTTGCTGCCATGCCATTTATTTAAATAAATTGAACCTGAGGTTGGAATGCAGGAGAGAACCTTATAAAGTCTCATGTCCCTGGAAATTATTTCTTCCCTCCCTCCTTCCTCATACTCATAAAGTCAAGAAGGCACACAGAAAAAACCCAAAACAAAACAAAAAACAAACACAAAAAACACCAAAGCAAAAAGAAAATTTGAACAAGTCAGGCTCTGTTCTTAAAAGATAAAAGGGAGCAGCAGAATTTCTGAGCACTCCAGTAAGTTCTGGGACAAGAGTAGAGCAAAGGGCCTGAATGCGATCAAAGGTATTACAGAATTGCTGGCTCTAGCTGTAGGTAGCAAAAGCTTTGTCTTTTTCCCTTTGCCATCTGTTCCTGGTCCAGGGGAGGGCTGGCTGCTCCTCAGCTGTGCCAGGGAGGAAGGTCATGTTGCAAAGTGCTGCCTGTAGGGTCTTCTGCGAAATGGCAGTCATTTCTGCTAAGCTAAGTCCATCAATATCCTTGCTGATGGCAAGTCTGAGGGAGGCGATGCCAAACATATTTGGCAACAGTGGAGCTTTGGACAAGCTGCCTTTTGGCTCAAGTTTGCTCTTTTTTAATGTTTCTTTGTCCATTTTGAAAGCTGATGGAAAACTGTTCAAAAACTGACAGGTCTATGAAGAAACACGGATGGGCAACCTGATGACACTCTACCCAAAATGGCGCTGAAAGGGAGATAGACTGTGTCTTTATTATATAAAGCCATTAGGAGGAACCTAAATCAGCCACAATTATTAAAAGTAGCAACTGCTGCCTTCTTAAATGATCTGTAAGATAATTGTAGTCAAATAGAAAGCTAAATATGATGAACAAAATGTGAAAGTAAGAAAGAAAATAAGAACTCAAGCAGTACAATATTTATTCTAAGTTTGCATTTCACCATATCTGGAAGTTAATGTTGCAGTTGTAGAGTGTATCTTCAGTACGCCCTTCAGCGCAGAGGAGCCAAGACATTCAGTATCTCTTTTAATTCTATTTGAGTATTTGTGTGTAAAGTATGTGAAATTCTGACTGATCTTTAATAGACCTCAACTACCCTCCACTTGTAAAAAGTTCAAAATTTTTCAAAAATCTTTCCAGTTGGAAATATTCTGAATGATTGGGAGGTGACGTTTCTGAGATTGAAAGATTTTATGGAACTAAGAATTAAGATTTATTATGTTAGTTACTTACAAAATGGAAGAACTACCTAAGAGATTTCATCTTTCCAGAACTACACATAACTTTAAAAAAATTACCTGTACTCTATTTTGATGAGAAAGCCTAAGTTTTCAGATTTTCTTATACATCTTCTCAAATTTATGCCTCTTCAAGAATAAGCATGCAAACTTATTAACAATATTAACTAGGGATTTCTATTTTTCTTTTTCCTTAAAGTGGCTCTCTATCAACTCATTAACATCCCTCAGAATACAAGAATCAAATATTTTAATGAAGTATCTGTGTTGCTCTTAATTTTTTACTTTCCAACTTGTTATTTCTGTTAGCTTCAAGATAGAATTTCAAACTAAGATGTGATTAAGCTAGGAAGTTTTCCAAAAAACAGGTATAGTACCTTTACACTCTCAGCTATGACATTTGAGAAAGACTGTATGATCTGAATCTAACAATGAAGTTAGGTTTATTCTGTATAAATGTTTATTCTTATTATTGCCCAAGGAATTGTAACCTGCATGTCTTGTCCACTTCTAGATCTATTTGTGTATTTTAATTTTAGTAATTATTCTTTGGAGAGTTTTGTCTTGAAAGGAAAAACTCTATATTCTATTAATTAATTTCATAACACACCTTGTGTTCTTCTTTTCAAAATTGTCTTTTGGTATTAAATGGATATTGCATTCTTTAGTATGTAATTACCTAGATTGTTAACACAAAAATTGGCATGTGCTTATAACTCAAAGCAAAGTAGTAACAGAAATATTTAAAAGTGCTTTCTTTTTAGAGAGAAATTAAAATCCCAGTCCATTCACTCTTGCACAACAATTACAGCAAAAGTGTTTAAAGTGAACTGTTGAGTCTAATAAATTCTGAAGACTAATGACAGATTAGGATCTGAGTTTGCAGTAAATCTCTGTGGTTTTCTTTCCTACTTATATCAAAAATCACTCTTCCCTCTTAGTTTTCCACATTTGTTTGTGCATACATTTACATACCTAGACTGATCTCTCTGTAACAAAACAAACCTGACGCAGAGAAAGCAGACATAAAAAGTTACAGAGTCAAGAGCTTCCAGACCCTGCCATCTCTTGGATCAAAGCTACACCTAGGCTAGCACCCTTTCTCTGTTGGTAACCATGAGCAGACACAGAAGGGAAAATAAAACAAAGAAAATATGCGTAATGTGATTCTTTTCCCTGACATATCTTCAAGGCATTGTGTGACTATGGTTTACAGACTTTCTGGTTCCTGAGTTTGACAACTGTTTTGTACTTATCCTCCATGAATTTCTCTAATCTTTTTGGATAAGTATGTACATTCCTAGCCTATATCAAAATCTGGTGTTGAATCACACAGAATATTCCTTATCTCCATGATTTTAATCATTATGTAATTAAAACTTTCCAATTCATATTTTTCAGAACTTCTATTTGCTAATCAGAGTGGATTAAAATGTTTTACATGTGTTCTTTTGTGTCAATGCCTTGACATAAAACTATTCCCCCAACACCACCCACAAACTCATTATTTTATGGTATAGATTTCTGTGACAAAGTTAAAAACAGACACAACATTTGGACTCAGAGACAAGTAGACACAACAAATTTCATTTTCAGCAGTCAGGGCTTTCACTTAGACCTGTTTTTGCTGAACTGTTTCTTAGTGTATTACTGAGCAATAATGCCATCTGAAGTACTGGACTAGTATCTCATTCTGAAATAAACGTCCCCATCACAGAGACATGGGAACTTCCTAAACTATTGTCCTTACTTAGGTTCCTTTCTAACAAGAAGCAGTGTCATCACAGTACCTTGAGAAGAAATGATGATTCAGCCTAGAGTTACAGTGTCTACTGCTTCAACTAAGATTGAAGAAAGATTAGCTAAGGATTAAACCATGAGACAAACAGGGTTGCTGACTTAATTTGAAACCTTCTGAGGCCTCAGATATGTATTTAGCAATGCGATATGACAGGCTGAGAGAGCTGAGGTTGTTCAGCCTGGAGAAGAGAAGGCTCCAGGGAGACCTACAGCAGCCTTCCAGTACCTAAAGGGGACCTACAGGAAAGATGGGGAGGGACTCTTGATCAGGGAGTGGAGCGATAGGACGAGCGGTAATGGTTTGAAACTGAAAGAAGGGAGATTTAGATTAGATATTAGGAAGAAAGTCTTTACTGTGAGGGTGGTGAGACACTGGAATAGGTTGCCCAGGGAAGTTGTGGTTGCTCCATTCCTGGAGGTGTTCAAGGCCAGGCTGGATGGGGCTTTGAGCAGCCTGGTCTAGTGGGAGGTGTCCCTGCCCAGGGCAGGGGGTTGGAACTGGGTGATATTTAAGGTCCCTCCCAACCTCAACCATTCTATGATTCTATAATTAAGATTTTCTGAAGGGACAAAAGGGAAAGAATACGCCAAACCATGTATTTAACAAATTGGTTCAAGTAGCTTTTTCTTTCATGTATTATGAACAACTACCAAAAATAACATGATTTTAGAGACACTATTTTGTCTGGAAACTTCACAGGAAATATGAAAAGAAAACCCACACCTTTAGAACTACAGAAATAAGAAGATGTGTAAAAATATATTATTTACCTATTATTTCTGAGCAGTATCTTCAGAGACCTTTCAGACTACTGAATTATTAATTGCACAGATACTGCAAAGAATCCATTTTATTATTCTTTCAAAAGTCCATAACAACTCTTACTGAGACATTTCAGCTTACTGGGTCAAGGCTTGTACTGAGAATCTTTAGCTTATGGATCACTGATTTGGCAGACTGTAATAGCTTCAGCCTGACAGGTCAAAGTCAGTGTATCATGCCTCTTTATATCCACCTCTAGGAAAAAAGCCCAACAACACTCTGCCCAGGAACAGAAACATCGATTTTATCTGGCTATGTCCTTCATGTATTTAAGACATATTTCAGCCTAGAGTTGTATTATCTCAGTTCATTTGGTAACGGTTCATTGGTAAGATGTTTTATAAAAAGAAAAGTCAAATATGGCATTCCAGTTCCATTATACTAATGTCAATACAAGGTCCATGATGTATTTATAGAAGCAAAGCCAAACAAATATATTGCCTTTAAAAGAACAGATACAAGGCTCTGCTTGTTTAAAGTCATACAAAGTTGTCTTGTTTATTTTGGTACTTATTGATACAAATAATCAAATATGATCTGGCCTTATAAATTACTTGGTGATAAATTACCTAATAGTAAAGGAATGCATTTCCCAGTGTCCACTATAGACATACTTTGTACTCCCATTTGCTAAATGCCACAATAATTCAGTCCTTCCTCTAGTGTAATGGCAAATATTTGCCCACATGTACACTTTGTAGTGCTTTAGCAGCCCAGTTATCTAATGCAGTTGGCAGCTATGACACCTTTGCATAGCTTTCTCCTCTCTCTTTCTTGGGACGTCACAAATTACTAGGTGCAAAACATTATTTTTAAAAGAACTTCTGATCCTTTCTGCCAGCTAAATCTGGCTAGCAGATAATAATGTTTCCAGAATATAGTCTTGCTCCTCGGTCCTACAAATACCAGGGTAGCTTTCAGCCCCTTGTTGAACATTTTATAAATGAACTGGCCTAGAAAACACGCATGCATACCCATTGTATATTTGCCCTCTAAGCACAAATATGTATATGGTTGCATCTTCTGTGGATTCCATTGCTTTGTATTTAAGAAATGATGTCTGCATTTCTTTTTTATTTCCCTACATGCACAAGATCATTTCTCAATACCAGAATGTATTTAAAGAAAAAAAAATTTAAAATTAAGCAACATCATAAATCATTCGGCAAACACTCCAACTCTATTCATAGCCATACATATGTTGCCAGTAATACAGATAAATATAGAGTCATAGAAATATACACACAGACTTTGAGAAAATATGCCTCTAGACAGAAACATATTGTGCATATGCAAATAACTGTCTGTCACTGAAGCTTTGCCCTTTAGCATTCACTTAACTGTATCTCTTTCCTATGCCTGCTCCCTCCTGCTTTTTCATCTGCTTAT
>VXBO01012810.1:15271-42385 GCA_013400135.1 Rhinoptilus africanus
CAACCTTTAAGTCTCAGATTTTAAAACTCAAAATTGTATCTTCTTTTATTAATTAAATGTTTTTATTGATAACTTGCTCACTATTCCTCGCCTAAGGGCTTAANTGAAGACATTTGGATTTGAAGATGATGAAGCGAATGCCATTTTCTATTCTTGCGACGGTATGTGTTACTGCTCCAAATCCACTGCTCAGAAAAGTTTTTCTTTGACGTAACTCCCAGCACAGAAGAGACTCTGAGCACTCCTTAGAAAAGGAGGTGCTAAGGGTGATCAAGGTCTCAAAGGCCATGAAATTATTTTTTCTTGTACTTTCTGTTTTTTTCCTTCTTGAGTTTAAAAAACATCCTGGAACCAGACACTTCACTGGGTATTTTTTATCAATTCTTTATGTTGTATTTTACCATATAAAGAAGTTTCAAGCCAAGGTAAGTTATTTACTAAGTGAATTATTGCAAGTAAGGTCATGTCAGTAGCACTGAGAACAGGATTTATAATTGCTGTTAAGAGTTCAGATTACAGTTTAAATGCCTTCTATTTTCAAGCTTAACTAGTTTTACCTACATGACTTTTACTTATTTTTCTTTTTAGTTTTTGTCTTTTTGTCACTTTAAGGAGCCAGGCAAAAATGAAAGCCCTCAATCATACACAATTACCTAAGTGCAAAGTTCGAACAATATAACAGCATCTGTATTTGTTTAAACAAGCAATTTTTCAAACTGAATACCTGTACAACTAAATGTTTGAGTTAGTAGGCACCAAGGGGCAAGCAAAGCTTCCAAATGCTACACACTTCAGCAGACAGAATGATCTGATGATGAGATTTTAAAAGCAGAAACAAGAGAAAGCAGGCAATTTTTGTGTACAGAGCTTTCCTTTCAACTGACTCTTTGGCCATAAGCAAAATGTTCCAGTAAGAAAAATTAAAAGCACATTCTGTGTCCATCTTTACCTTGAGACATCTTACAACTTTAGATGTCTGTTCTGCCAAAAGCATACAGAACAGAGAGCAGTACAGAGCCAATGTAGTAATTAAGTAACTGGCTTTCTGGATGTAGTCAATAATGAATTGGCCTAAATTAACTTACCACAAGATTGTCCCACAAGGAGATGGCATATATAATCAAATGTAACAGAAAAATTGGATAAATTGCTTTCCCTAAATTTCACTTTCTCTTCCTAATATTAATCTTAAAAAAAAAATAAATTATAAAGATGTGGAAAGATTGGGTCACAAGATTGTTGTCTCTTGGACTCCAGAAAGTTATTTCTGGAGAATATTTATTTCAGAATCTTAAGAATACTTATTTACAGCTACACTTTCTCTCAGTTTTGATATTTCAACAGTTAGAAAAACATTTTTTGGTTGTTTACCATGTTTACACCATTCTCTTTAACTGTTTGCCATGGGCATGACTCACAGTACTACAACGTTAGACATTCCTTTCCAATGAGGCTGTCCTTAGACCCTTGTAAAATTGTCAACATATATCTTTATGGGCATTGTCAAAATCCAAATCATGAAGGTATATCACTGCAGACAGCTTCTCAGGACTTAAGATTTAAAAAGATCTGAGTTAATGTGTTAGATGTCCCTTCTCTGCCTATTTAAGATGCTATTTATTTCCAAAAATTTTGTGAACTTGCATTCAAATATATTTAAAATGTCTGAGGCACGGCTTCTAAACTAACAGAAACACAATTCAAAAAATGAGCAAGAATCTATTCTAATGGTTTTCACACATAAGGAGGTGTAAGAAGCACCACTGAGGATAAACAAGAACTGTTCCTGAATGCTGAAATTTATTTGAACACCAGTACTTGTGCCTTTCTTGGCAAAGAGAATAGTGTTCACTAGGCTGTCTCAAGAAAAATCTTTCCCTTTCATGTAATGTTGTGTTTGACACTAGCTCAGTTGCATTTTGATGGCAGAAGCTGTTAAACAGGATTTTTAAACTCAGAAGAGGTGGTCTGGTACCAAGTGGGACTTCTGTACTGAAAGCCTGGTTTGGGAGTACTGCAAAGGTAGGAGGAGTATACGCATACACACATATAACTCACCTGTTCAGCAAATGGTGAATTTTGAGCTTTCACCGCCTTCTATTTCCCTCTTTCTAGATATATCTGGGAATATTGCAGAAGTAAGCACTTTTATTATTTTAATGAAAGAGTGCCTCACATTTAGTGCAGAAACTTGACGGCAGAGAAACATACTGTGCTGTGGGAAAGTCCTGCTTTGTATCTCCACACTGATGCATCCATAAACCACCATGTGAACTCTAGAGNCTCCTTTTTAAAAAAAATTCATTTTTAAGTAAAAAAAAAAAAAAAAAAGGAGAAAGAGCCCTTGAAAAATTCAGATTTGGACACTGAATGCAAAGGTAAAACAAGTAACATTTTGAGATCTAAGCTGCAAGTGGAAATCTACGTTTTTATATATGCTGAAACATTAAGAAAAAAACCCAAACAAACAACAAAAAAAAACCACAACCCCCCCCCACTAGAATCAAACAAAAAAAATACCCAAATGAAACAAGAACAAAACCCCAAAACAAAAAAACAAACAAAACACCCCAGTGCCAAGACAGGTGTCATCCAAGAAATTTTAAGTTTTAAATCGAAACTTTGCAAATAACATCCTTCTGAAATCGTGGAAATATGGAAAGCGTGGAAATATCTGAAAGTGTGGAAATATTTTAGAAAGGAGGGAAAAATAATGAGATTTATTTGCAATATTTTACTGGTGGTGTTGTGGCAGGAGCAAAATATCTGCCTTAAGTACATGGTGTTCTTTGGCTGTCTACATTCATCCTTTAAGCCCTTCAGGCCCAGCCATTCAGGCAGGGTTTGCAGATNGACTTCTGTACTGAAAGCCTGGTTTGGGAGTACTGCAAAGGTAGGAGGAGTATACGCATACACACATATAACTCACCTGTTCAGCAAATGGTGAATTTTGAGCTTTCACCGCCTTCTATTTCCCTCTTTCTAGATATATCTGGGAATATTGCAGAAGTAAGCACTTTTATTATTTTAATGAAAGAGTGCCTCACATTTAGTGCAGAAACTTGACGGCAGAGAAACATACTGTGCTGTGGGAAAGTCCTGCTTTGTATCTCCACACTGATGCATCCATAAACCACCATGTGAACTCTAGAGACTAAGAATAGCCTTTTTTCTTTTTTTTTTTNCGGCCTTTTTTTTTTTTTTTTTTTTTTTTGTCTTTTGTTGTGGATGTGGTTCAGTTTCCTATCAATATGCAGTCAATTTTTTTTTCTACCAAAACCAAGAAGTTATATCCCTCTAAAATAACAAAGGATTGACTGACCAATATTTGCATGTATGTATTAAAATTACAAAACAAAATTATACTTTCTGCAATAACTTACATTAAGATGCACATACGTTTTCCTCTAATAATTGTTCTTCAGTGAGCTAGTTTGTACAGAAATCTTTGAAATTCTCCTTGACATTAATGTGATACTGCCATGAAAGCTGCTCTTTCACAGGACCTCTCACACAGTGTTACTTATCCTGAGGTGCTTTACAATCTAACAGTAAAAAAGAAATAAAAATCTATTTTACTAGTTTACTAAGATTCATGAAACATGTCTGGCTTTAATTACAGGACAGAGTTAAGAGATTTACTTTTTTTCCTCCTTTCTAAAGAAAATGCATTTTATAGTAAAAAAAAAAAAAAAAAAGGAGAAAGAGCCCTTGAAAAATTCAGATTTGGACACTGAATGCAAAGGTAAAACAAGTAACATTTTGAGATCTAAGCTGCAAGTGGAAATCTACGTTTTTATATATGCTGAAACATTAAGAAAAAAACCCAAACAAACAACAAAAAAAAACCACAACCCCCCCCCACTAGAATCAAACAAAAAAAATACCCAAATGAAACAAGAACAAAACCCCAAAACAAAAAAACAAACAAAACACCCCAGTGCCAAGACAGGTGTCATCCAAGAAATTTTAAGTTTTAAATCGAAACTTTGCAAATAACATCCTTCTGAAATCGTGGAAATATGGAAAGCGTGGAAATATCTGAAAGTGTGGAAATATTTTAGAAAGGAGGGAAAAATAATGAGATTTATTTGCAATATTTTACTGGTGGTGTTGTGGCAGGAGCAAAATATCTGCCTTAAGTACATGGTGTTCTTTGGCTGTCTACATTCATCCTTTAAGCCCTTCAGGCCCAGCCATTCAGGCAGGGTTTGCAGATTTTCCACTGGATTACTGAAAATGATGCTAACATGAGTATCCTTCAGCCCACAGAGCTCTAATTTAAATGCATATCCTATCACAATGGAACAGCAAGTTTCTAGATCTCGACCATGTTGGCATTTGCTCCAGAGAAAGACAGAACAAAACGGTCCACAAAGGTCCCATTCATGTTAAGCTGGCTTCTGCTAAAACCACAAGTAGCTTGTTAGTCACCGAGTTACGTGGTGGGAAGCACACGGGCAATGAGCTCGGGCTGCACCAGTGTGTGTCAGGATCACACCGTTCAATCTTCAGCTAGGTGCTCCAGAAGCCTCAGCTAATCTAGTCAACTTAAAAAAAAAAAAAAATGCATATATAAAGCTAAAATTAGCTGCAGTAGCAGAGCAGGTCTTGAATACAGTTGCTGTTTAGGTACAGCTGTAACATTTCAGAGGTACGCATCTCAGGTAAATTTTTCTCAAAGGCATGCATGTGGCGGGTTACAAGTAACAACCAGTCCCAGTCACTCCTAATGGGATTTGGGCACCCTGCTTTGAGAATGTAGCCCTTTAGGCTGCTATACAGTTAGCATATCAAGTAGCTGCTACAGATGGCCAGGAAGACTGAGTATGCAATTAAAGAGCTGCGTTTGCTGAATCAATAAGAATTGACTGAAAAATAAACACTTATCTTAATCTATTACTGTCATATAAAATTGGCCTTCTTCCTAAGTGGCATTATGAAATTTGGCCTGGCCTCTGATGTCTATGTTGATAAGTAACTTTCAAAGAAAGGAAAATCTGCAAACTCTGTATCCTCCAGAGTAGAATAGTAACAAAAATTGCATCATTTGACTGAATTCAGGTTTGTGTTACTAAGCATATTGTATGAATTTTGCTCTTTGATTAACTGTGAGCCGCAACGCTCTTCCACCAGGAATAGCATATTATGGCTGCAAGCTCATGAGGCCAAAAACCCCTACTGTTTGAAATCTGTATGGCTCATGGGCTGTTCATATGAGGTTCAAATCCATCCTAGAGAACCAATGGGCACACAATCATTAGCAAACAAATCACTATAATTTTGCTTGAAACAAGATCAAATACACTTAGCGAGAGAAAAAGCCCCCCTAGATTCACTTAAGTGGGCAGCAGGTCCTCTATGAGATTAAGAAGTGGTGAGTTTTGTGCTCTTAACTAAATGAAAACATCCAAAGCACACCCAAAATAAACATGGTATCTTTGAGGGTGCAACAGGAGCAGGGACTCAAACATCTTTTAATTCCTCAAGACTTACCAAAAAATGTTCTAATTGCACTAGATGCCTAAGTAGCTTTCTGTTACTTATGTATACAGAATAAAAGGGGAAATGATAGTGAATGAAACAGTGTCTGGCTTAGGGGCAATAGAACACGTCAGCATGCAGAAAAAAAATTCTGCAGTGGAGACATTTTGAGAAGAATAAAATTATACTTACAAAACTAAAAATGGAGTGAAAACAAATGAAGACACATTAGCCTTTGGAATAGCTCTAAGAGTCCTGAGCTAGATCAGTAATCAGTAGGAAGTCCTGTAGCTGATGCTGGAGGTTTTTTTGACAGTTACTGGGTTAAGATACAGAGTATGCATAGCCTCAGGAGAGAAAGCTTTTCATCCAGGGACTGATGAGGCCAGGCCCAGACCACAGGCCCCATGATGGCTGATAAGAAAAAGTATTCTGCCTCCTAAAAGGGGCTTTTCCCCCTATTCTCACAGCTCTCCCCCAACAAGAAAGACTGCATCCCAGCCCAGGCAGCGTTCAACTGCTCATTGTACCTGTGAGCCAAAAGATTTGTTTAGTGGCATATGTTGCATGGAGCTCTCCCACTGGGTCAATAGGATTTCACAGGCACTGTAATACAGTTGCTGAATTGAAGCCATTAAGTTAATTAAAGTAAAAATTATACTGAGGCTTTTGCCTTTTTTTTTTTATTTTTTTTTATTCTGCATAATGGTGGAAGATTAAGTTCAGGAGGCAAATCACATTTTTTGTATTCCTATAAAAGCATTCCAGCATTTTAAGCCTTTCTTGACTTAGGTGCCAGACACTTAGGATTTCACTGCTTGATGTTTAGTAACACAGATTTTCATCCTTATTTATACTTTACAGAAAAGAGATCCTACAGAGAGACACTAATGCTTGATTTATTTTTTAGAACAAAAGAGAACTCTTGCTCATCCAATCCAATGCTTATGTTTATATGGAAACAAAAAGATTGTCAGACTCAAACCTTCATCCCACATGAAATTTTAAATCATTGGAAACCTGTCTAACAGTTGGAGATTCCCAATCAAAGAAGTGATCTACTGTATTTATTGTGCTTACCTTTTTCAAATTGGCCTAATGGCTTCATTACTTCCTTAACTTTACACACTCATATCTGTTTTCAAAAACATAATAAATGCTTATTAGCAAGCATAGAGTTTTAAGATAACATCTGACTTTGGATGAATGGCTAAAAATAGAGTAATAAGAAATAAAAATATGGATAAGAAGTAGCTATTTTTCAGGTCTCATAGTGAGATTTTCATATATTTGTGTTAATTAAAAAGGGAGTCATCATTTACAGTATAAAATCAATTCATTTTTTTAAATTATCAGAGAGATACCAAGGGAGGGGTGGGGTGGTGGTGGTGGGGAGTAAGTAAACTTAAATCTGGAATCAATCAAATTTCATTTTTCTTTTTTGTTTTTTCCCGTTGCCATCCTGGGAAACACAATGCTCAGTAATGTGATGCATAAAAGTCCATGGAGCATGAAGCTACTGCTCCCAAAGAAAACTACCCCTCCCTTATAGTTTGCACTTAAATATTGCAGAGTGGCCTTATAACATACAAGAAGATACTTGGGTAAGTTAACTCTTACTGTATAAACACCAGGCTTGAGTACAATTTCCTCTTAATTGTTCCTCCATAATAATTGTTTCAGAACCATTGAGAAGCTTTTCCCATGGATTGCAAGGAAGTGAGCAGGGACAAGTACCAGCATGCATCCAGTAAAATATAATGGAAGAAATGCCTGCAAACCCTTGCACTTTGCAAGTGAAGCTCCTTCAGTTCTTACTCAGACAAAATCTCATTGAAGCCAATTTGCATTTTGCAGGTCAGAGATATTGCTGTAGTGGGGTTAAAACAGAGAGAAAGCAACTTGTGTCTCCACTCTCAGACTACCAGACAAGAACTTTACCCTTAGTATAATCTGCTACACTGGTCTGTGTGATACTGGAAAGAGGGTGTGGAAGGAGCTTTTGCGCTCGCTCTCCACATGGTGTCTCAGACTAACCGGGGACTTGACCTTCAGGAATTTGTGACTACTTTCTTTTTTTTAGTAGAAAAAGACAAGTTGGGTTTGTGGTTTTTTAGAGCTCATTTAAATTTGAAGCATGTCAGGATCAGATGTGATTTACTACTGCACTGAGAGTAAAGATGAAGAGCTGATCTGAAAGAAGAGAAGAACTATAAGTTAATTAATAGAAAACACAGAGCATTGTAAATACCGGGCAGAAGTGTGAGGAAACATCTATATCACCACCCATACATGTGTGAATGAAAAGAAATACTTATGAAGGGTGGAAAAGGGCACAGTCAGACCAGAACTGCTCTGGTGTAATCACATGAAGCCCAATAACTGTAAGGGACAGTAGGCATGACTGTAGTTTTTGGCAGGTGAGATAATGTTTCGGAACTGCTCCCAAGGGAGTGCTGGAGCAAGGTCAGGACCTGGGGCTCAGAGAAGCAATTTGGTGGTTCTTATGTAAACATGAACTTTCATAGTCAGATGATGTCTATTCCTGGTTTGCACTGGGTGCAGTGTTCTTTCCAGATTCTCTCTTCCCCTTCCAAAACTCTGAGGTTTTGGCCCTTTTTTGGCTTACCTCTCATAAAAAGCATTCCTCTGCACCTGCTTCCAAAGGCCTGCATGACAGAGTCCTCTCATTGTTAGTAACTCAACCATATTTACCCTTATAAGTTCTTACTTTGAAACAGATTTTACTAGCTAAAACATGAGTACAATAAGAATTTATGCCATTTTATTACATAACTAGAAACTAATGTTTATGTGCACATGTGTAAATGTGGTGCACACTGGCATTCCTTGAGCAAAGAATATTCCCCGGAATATTAAGATGTTTTTGAGGTATTTGGAATATGTAAACTTAAAACAGAGAAATTCTCAAGGAAGACAAGTTTCGAGGACTAAACAATTTGCTGATGAAAAAGAAATATGTGTAAAGACCACACACACACAAATATGGATTACCAGCATCATTAAAATATCAAACACAATATATTTAATTCATGCAAATATGGAGGAAAATGTATATTTAATGCTAAAATATTTGCCATACCAGATAGATGTTACCATTGATGTTTTCCATGATAGTTGTATGCTGAGAAGAACTGATGGTAAATGTGCAGGTCTGCACACTCTGTTTCTCTGATAGTCACCATGGGTACATATAGATAGAAGTTACAGTCATGTATAATGATGACAACTTTTTACCATTACTGATATATCCAAGCACTGACAATCGTTTGTGAGATAAGATATTGTCTGATTTTCAAAACATAGAATGATAGAGTGGTTTCAGTTGGAATGATAGAGTCGTTTGCATTCAAAGACCACCTAGTCCAACCCCCGTGCCATGGGGTGGAACATCTTTCACTAGATCAGTTTGCTCAAAGTCCAGTCCAACCTGGCCTTGAACACTTCCAATGATGAGATATCCACAGCTTCTCTGGGCAACCTGTTGTATTATCTCACCACCTACATCTTAAAACATTTCTTCCTTATGTCCAATCTAAACGTCTTTCAGCTTAAAACCCTTACCCCTTGTCGTGTTGCTACAAGCCCTGATAAAAAGTCTCTCTTCACCTCTCTTATAAGCTCCCTTTGTATATTGAAAGACTGTGATAAAGTTTCCCCAAAGTCTTCTGTTCTGCAGGTTAAACAACCCCAACTCTCTCAGCCTTTCTTTATAGGAGAGATGTTCCCACCCTCTGAACATTTTCACGGCTCTTCTCCAGACCCAGCCTAACAAGTCCATGCATTTCTTTTAGTGGGAACCCAGAGCTTGATGCAGTACTCCAGGTGGGGTCTTACGAGAGCCCAGGGGGAGAATTACCTCTCTTGACCCTGGCCATGCTTCTTTTGATGCAGCTCAGGATGGGATTGACTGTCTTTCTGGGCTGACTCATGTCAAATTTTTAATCCACAAGTATCCCAAGTCCTTCTTGTCAGGGCTGCTGTCAATCCATTCATCACCCAGTCTATATTGATACTGGGGACTGCTCTGGTCCAGACACAGAACTTTGCACTTGACCTTACTTAATCTCATGAGGTTCACATGTGCCCACTCCTCAAGCCTGACAAGGTCCCTCTGAATGACATCACTTCCCTCAAGCCCTCAAGCGAATCAACTGTACCACTCAGCTTGGTGTCATCTGCAAACTTGCTGAGGGTGCACGCAATCCCACTGTCTATGTCATTGATGAAGATATTAAATTGAATTGCTCCTAGTTATGGTCCCTTGAGGAACACTCGTTTCTGGTTTCCACAGTGACATTAAGCCATTGGTTGCAACTTTTTTGACACAGCCATCCAGACAATTCCATATCCATCTAATACTCCATTCATCAAACCCGTATCTCTCCAGGCAAGAATGTTGTGGGGGACAGAATCACAGGTTTTACAGAATTCCAGGTAGTGGTATCAGTTGCTCTTTCCTTGTTCACTAATGCAGCCACTCCATCGTAGAAGGCCCAATTTACTTTTCATGAAGCTGTGCTGTCTATTCACTTTCCTGTCTTACTTGTGTTTTGACATGTCCTCCAGGATCTTACCAGGCACAGAGGTGAGGCTGATGGATTACAAGGTCCTCCTTTTCATTCTTTTTAAAAATGGATGTGATGTTTCCTTTTTTCCAGTCACTGAGTACTTTACGTACTTGCCATGGCTTTTCAAATAGGGTGGAGAGTGGCTTGATAACTACAACAGCCAATTCCCTCAGGACCCTCAGATGTATCTTGTCAGGTCCCATGTACTTGTTTATGTTCAAGTTCCTCAGGTGCTCTCAAACATGTTCTTCTCCTATGATGGGAGGGGCTTCATTTACTTCAGTCTCTGTCTTGAGTTTCAGGATCTTGAGAAATGTGAATGACAGATTATAAGTAAAAATTGAGGCAAAATAATTTGTTGAATATTTCAGCTTTCTCCATGTCAGTTGCCGCTAGCTCTCTTGTCTTACTTATCAAGGAGCTGTACATTTTCTTCAATCTTCTTTTTCTGGCCAACATATCTGTAAAAACTCTTGTTATTATTATTCTCATCCTTCACCAAACTCAGCTCCAACTGCGCCTTCTCTTTCCTTAACCCATCCCTACACATCCAGGCAGTGTCCCTATATTCTTCCTACATTACACATCCCTGGTTCCACTGCCTGTGCATTTTCATCTAACACTTTAGTTCAACCAGGACATCATTACTGACCCATGCCGTTTGCATGCCCTCCTTGCACAATTTCTTACATGTGGGAACTGAGAGCTCTTGTGCTCTAATAAAAATGTCCTTAAAGAGCTGGCAGCTCTGTTAATTTCCTATGTTCCTGAAGGCAGTTTCCCAGGTAGTCCTATCCACTAATTCCTTAAAAAAACCAAAGATTGCTCTCCTAAAATTTGGCACCCTAACTCTACTCTTCAACTGTCCCATTTCCCTCAAGACTGTGAATTTCATCAGTGCACGATCAGTGCAGTCCAGGCTACCTCTGATGTTGTTATACCTTGTTCTTCCATGTTGGTGAGCAACAGGTTCAGTAACTCTTTTCTTTGGGCCAGACTGTGGTGGGGTCTTCAAATTTGAGGTCTTCATTGCCAAAAATGGTAAGAGAGCACTTAAAGGTACAATTTTATACAGATTTCAAATGAGCTGTGTTTGTTAAGGGAGAGATTGTAACATGGAATAGATAAGGGCAGATTTGAGGGGTTTTTTCAGAAAAACTCTATATACAAAATCACTTGCAAAAGGTTATGTTAAATTAACTATGTGTGCTTTAAGTAAATAAATTATTATTTTCATTTCCATTTTCAAGTTAATGGAAATCGTAAATCTAAATTTTAGGACTGTGAGTTTCCCTGATATTATAGCAGCTATTATTAACAGAAATCGTAGGCCTTTTTTGCTGACTGATGTCTGATTCACTGAGTTACAGGGCCCTTTCCAAAAACCTTGTGCTACAGAAAGTTTTCCTGAAAAGTATGACCTCAGAGCATGTATCCTAGATGTTTTACTTCCGTAAAAGATTGAAGTGCTACCACCTTCAAATTAACAACCTTCTGGCATAAGAATCAAGATAAAGGCATTTTGTTTCAATGGGATTTTTTTGGGGTGGCAATGCAACTGCTTTCATGAACAATAAAGGCACAGAGTCAAAGTGAAGTTCAGCTTACAAGAATAAAGTATTTTACAGTTTCTTATTTTTTGATGCCTGCAAGACCTACTTGCTGCAAAGCTACACTGCATGAAATCTCTTACACATGAGAATTGGTGTTGCAGGGACAGAAAGAACTGTGACTGCAGGAAGAGTACAGAGGCAATAGCAACAAAACAGTCTCTTGAGACAACTCCTTCTAGAAGGAAAGCCTTTCACTGATGTTTAAAGTCACACCTACAGGACTTCACAAAGCCATTGAACAAGAGTAATAGTGCCTACTTTTCTCCATACAACGCCTGGGTGAAAAAGAGTGGCAAGAGAGATCAAAGTTTAGCTAGAGGAATTACAAATTTGCTCTCTTTTGTGTTGTTTATGTTTTTCCTTGTCTTGAAAATATTCTTGATTTCATTCAGTGTGTTTATTTCTGTCCTGGCATATGCATTTTGAAAATTATGAACATATGTGTTTAGATTGAAATGAGAAGAAGAGAATAAAGCAAAAATACATAAAATAGCAGTTATTGTAAGATCTACCTCATTATGTTTACGAACTTCTCAAGCCTGGGAGAGCTTCCCATTTCTGTGCCCACTGGATATTCTCCAAAGAGGCAATTTCAGCATGTACTCATTTGAGAGCATCAAGTCATCTGAAAATGGGAGGACGGTTTTAAGGCTGAGAATCACATGTATGATGATCACATTTGAAAAAAACCCAAACCAACATTTCCTTTCACTTTGTTTCCAAATGTGTTTCCCACTTTAAATCTATTCTAGGAAAACCAGCAGTAGAAACCATTGCTACGAATCAGGCCTCCTTCTCTCTCTCTTTTTTCCTGTTGCAATTTGGAGGCTCACTTACGGTTCTGTGCAGATGGATGGGAGCAGCTGCAGTGGTAGAGCAGAGGTGGCTGGAGGTCTTCTGCACGTCTGGGATGGATGACAGCAAAACGCTTTGGGGGATGACCTTTGGGGAAGGTATGACTCCCACGGTCACTGTTCCTCCCTTTATAAGGCACATAGAAGTTGCCAGGGGACAAATAAAGGGGTTTGATCTGTTGTTAGGGGACAAACAGAGGAGTTTGATCATGTCTCTGGAAGTCTGGATTCTCCAGGCCAGTCTGAGAGGGCTTTACCTTCCAAGGCAGCAGGAAAGTGCAATGTTTGCCCATGCACAGTGGTGCAGGAGGTGATGGAGAGGCAAGAGAGTCATTCTGGGAGCTCTGCACATTCCCTGCTTGGTCATGTCATACACAACATTTTTCTTGGATGTATCCAGTTATTTTTCTTTTTTCAGTAGAAGGAATTAGCAATAATTTGAATTGATCATTTAGACAAATGGAATTTTTATTGAATTCTGCTCTAAGCTTAAATAGCTTCAGAAAAAAAAAAAAAACAAACAAACAAAGAAGAGACTGTGTGTTAGATTACCATTATTACATTTTCTAAGTGAAACATTTCCATTTTTTAGTTTTCAAAGCCAGAATAGATTCATTTTTAAGAAGCGTTAAAACTGCAGAAAAATAATGCCTTATTTTATTTTAGATTAAATAAAACATTCTTATTGGGTGATTCAGTTTCTCCTTGGACTCATGTTTTTGTTTATATTTGGTTCAGTCTACATCACAAATAAATAAATAACTGAATTTGCATGAATCTGGAATTCTCCATGACTAATCTGGTTACAAAAATAAGTCTTTGGCAACTTTCTTGGTGAGTAGGCATGCTAAATGCCACAAATTCACAGACATGGCTTGTGTCTGATCTAAATAAGAAAACATGCATAGCATTTACTGATAATAATAAAAGGAATTGCTATAGCTGCAATGGTCTAAGTTTAAAAATGAGGAAGAGTTCATAGCGTCAGTGGCAAAGGTAGCGCAGGAGAGGGCATAACCCTCTTCCCTGCCTGCTCCCTCTGCAGCCCAAGAAGCCCCCAGCACCATCGTCCCATCCCAAGGACCACGGCAGCCCATGTGCCTTTGAGAGCAGTCATGGGGGTGGGGGCCAAGACAATTTTGGGGAAGACGAAATGCAGATACCTGGCTGAGCTGACAGCCTGGCTGAGCCTTGCCTGGGAAATAGCCTGTAGCATGCAGCCACACCAGCACACCTTCAGTTTGGAAACCCTCAGTACTACTAGCCCCCTACCAAGTTTCTTTCATTGCAATTTTAAGTTCAGCAATAAATCTGTTTTTCATTAATGAGAGAATTAACAAGAGAGACAATCTCATTTCAGACCTATTAAAAACAAAATTAGGTATATTAAACAAGGTATATAAAGTGCTATGGGAAACTTTTTTCACCAATAACCATGACTGCACCTAGAGTAATCCAATCTCAATTGGTATTGAAAAACTGCATCCCACAGTTTTCTTATTTCTGAAGGTCACCACCTCCCCCAGCCTAGCCTTACGTTAATTTCACTTGCATAAGCTTTACAACAGAATAAGCAAATGGCCTTCAAGAGAGTTACTCCTTTCATAAACTCATTTTAATAAAATCAAGATCTTGTTAAGTGGGCTCAATCTCACAGATGCTGTTCTTGTCTCATTGACTCGAGTAGAAGTTTGTGGAGTAAAGCAATGCAAGAAAAATCAGAATTAGCACCTCTCCTTGCACTGTGGTGCAAAGCATGTCTGATTATGCTAAAAGGGCTTGTAGCTTAGGTAGGAAATGCTAGATTGCGAGCAGAATATTATGTCTAAACATGACATGTAATTCATTGCACTTTCCCATATCTCACCTACATCCCTACATCTATTGTCAGCTTTTCCCTTTTTTTTTCTTTTTTCCTAGTTACAACAAGGAATAAAGATGTGCTAAAAGTCAAAAGGTTGAATTTTAAAGTTACAGTTCTTATGCAGATGTGCTCATTTGTTAAAGCTTAGCATTTAACCACAGGCCATGACTGGAATTTATTAACTCACTAAAAAATGATAGTATTAGGTCCTCAGCCATTGTGTAGTGACTGCTTGCTTAATTATCCATGTCTAAAGAGTTAAAATGGTGGCTTTTGCTGATTTGATATTCTTCCAGCTTTCTGCTATTGTGCAGTGTATTGTGTATTAACAACACAGGTCATTGAGTACCCACTGAAAGCTCACTCTGGAAATACCTGAAGGACACATTGAACTCTTCAGAAATCTGTGTCATAATACTTCATGTGTTAACAGAATATGTGGCACAGTGATGCATAGCAAAGGATCAGCCTGAGGTGGGCATCTAAAGTGCTCTGTCTTGCTGCTGAATGCTAGAGTGAAGCATTGTAATTTTATTCCAATTATACTTTTAGTGCCATGATGTCACAGCATAAATTTGTACTTTTGCATGCAGCTCATACTGGTGTGATGACAGCTCTTAAAATATTGAGTGATTGTGGGCCCGTCAGCATAAAATTATTCTAACATGGTGCCTTTATTAGTGCTTCAATAAATGCCTTTCTTCTTATGTTCCAAGGTGGCATTTGCAAATGAGCTAATTTCTCGGCAGTAAAATAATTGTGTTGCATTTATTTTGTGAAGTGGGGTGGAGGAGGGAGAAGAAAAATGCTGTTACATAAAAGGGGTTCTTTTGCCATCAAAACTACATTCACTGTAGCTAGGAAAGTTTAAAAAAGAACACATTAACCAAATGACTGTACAATTATTTAAATGAGCTTGATGTTTTATAAGGCCATAGAGGGGTATAAACACTTTTTCAAGCTGTATAACAAAAGATGTGACAGCCCTCTCACAAGAAACATTTCCTGAAAGTCAAGCACAAACTATGTTTGCTGACTCGTGACAGATATTTTGGGGTTCAGAAAACATCTCTTTCAACAAAATAAATCCAAACCAGAGTCAGGTAAACTAATTCACAGGGCAAAACAGATAAGAAGTTAAGATAAGTGGGAAAGCAGGATTTAAATTTTACCTGTTGTCTCTTACTGTTTTCTGTCATCTAGAAAATAGACAAAATGATGTAGAGAAAATGATGCATAAATGGATCTGTGCAATCATAGTGCTAACGTAACGGAAAGCCTCATATTCGCCGCCTCCTTGATTCACCCATCCAACAATATATTTGAGAACATTTTGTGACATGGTACATTTCACAATTCTTGTTTAGTTATTTTGCCTTAAAAAAAGAACTGCCTTCCCAAAGCGGTGCTCAGTACACACCACTCAGTGTTCACAAATCTGAAATCTGTTTAATCATTAAAAGTACTTACTTTTAAGCATATCACTTAAAGAGATCTCAGCATATGCATTTTTAAATCATTCCATGAGCCAAGCTATAACTGTTTTCAATTCCATAAGTAACCCTTTTTTTTCTTCATCCATTCCCAGCTAAAAATAGAAGGCTTATTAAACTTAGAATATATTCAGAGTAACAAAGTCTTCCACTAAATAAAAATTAAAAGGTTTTGAATGTCCTTTACTGGAAAGATACCGTTATCCAGCATTTGAACATGAAATATTTGATAATATCTGCTCATCCGTGCACTGTGTCTGAATTTCAAGGATCTCAGTGTTCTTGAAGCCACAGCTACTCAGAACATATCTGCAGCAAATGCACAAGGGCTTCAAATGAAACACGTCTTAAAGAAAGAACTTAAAGTACATTAAAGAAGAAAGTAGAAGTTCAACAAGTGAGGAGATCTGTTTTTCTCTTAATGATGCTTAAGATATGTGTGTCTTTACTTAAAATGCCATATGCCGAATAAGGTTGGCTTTAACATACAACAGTATTTTTTGCTTTCTTGGAGTCAATTATGTTTAGGCACAAGCAAGCGCAGTTATAAAAAGCAGAGAAATAGAAAGAAAACTAGTATAGTACATCTATTGAATAACCCCAGAATTGCAGGAGGCATTTTGTGAAAAAAACAAAGAAGTCAGCTACCACATTTTAAGTGCATTTTTTTAGCCACCTGGCATATTTAGATACAGCTTGGTATCAGAACAATTTGCAGCCTGTAAATGTTTGGGTACTATAAAGGTAAAAACAAACTGATCAGGAACTTACATTACTGTTGAAATAAATCGCAAGGCTTTTGCTACTAAACCTGCAATAATAGATTATGTTAATGACATCTTTTGTAAAGAATTTAGCTTTCAAATGATTGTTTAATAAATAGCTGAATTGTTCTGGTTGCTAGTAACAGTAATCCGAATGCCTTGATAACTGACCATGAAACAGTTTCCCTGAACTGTTGATTTGTAACGGATTTAGCTCTAAAAGTCTTGGAGACTAGTCAAAGCAGTCAAAAATCTTGAAAGACTTTCAGAGTGTAAGGTACCGGTAATGGAAATATCAGTAAAGAGTGATTTTTTCTATTAAATATAATAAGTAAAAATACATAGGTAACTATTATTTGGTCAAATAAATCTGTCAGAGTTGCTATAACATTGATAATATTCCCTATGCAAAAATGGTAAATCTTACTGATTAAAAAGTAGCAAGCACACTATGCTAAAGTACAAAGTCACTCAAGAGTTTTATCTTGACAAAGTAATGAAATAACAGATTATCTTGCCTCCAAGATCTCAGTTTAGATGCCTCTTGAATTATTTTTCTTGATTTCCCTCTACATATAACAGTATTATAGAACTGATCTTATGTACAGCTGGTTTAGTATCCACACTGATGAATTACCTGAATAGCAAGCAAATTGCCTTTTTATTACCTGGTGGAAAGATTGCAGTAGGTATTGTTCCCTTCCATAGCCAAGGAAGACTTGGAGATAGGGGGAACTGGGACACAGGGAGGAACAAAGCAAAGACAGAACAGCTCTCAGGGGCACTAGAGTTATATTAGAGGCGTTTCTGATCTTATTATTCATACCCTCTACTCTGAAAACTACTGAAAAAAAGCCAAGGGAGCATTAAGGTCATCAAAGAAACATAGATAGGGAGAGCTTCAGTCAGTGGCTTATTGCAAATAGGGAACTAGAGACAAGGAAGAAAACAAATGCATAGCATACATGATTGGCAAGGCGGAAGTATAGAAGATTAACAAAGTCACATGTCCTGGCAAAGTAATCCAAAACTTAAGCATAGTGTATAATGATGGTGTATATAGAAGTGGTGAATAAATACGATATTTTTTAATAAAAGAAAATAAATTAAAATTAAGATTTTTCTTGGAGTTGGAAAGAAAATACAAAAAAACATTCTTCAGGAGAAACTCGATATTTTAATCAACCCATAAAGAAATGCCTCATTTAGCTTTCCTTTTCTAAACTTCTTATTCACAATTAATTTCTTCCCAGATTTTGTTTGCAGAACTGTGACGTTTGATTCTGTAAATGCTGAAGTGAGATCTTCTGACCTTTTCAAAAGAAACTCAAAGCAATTAAAACTATTGGCACTGATTAATATACTTTTGTGAACGTATTTTCACTGGAGGTGAATCTATAATTTTGGTAAATAAGTTGTCCTCCTGAAAATGTTAGTGAACTTTGGTTCATAGAAAAATAAATCTGCAGCAGAACAAGCACAAAACTCAGCAATATGGGACTATTCAGCCTGGAGAAGAGAAGGCTCAGAGGTGAGCTTACTAATGTGCAAAAATATCTGAAGGAAGGGTGTAAAGCAGTACCCAGTGGCAGGATAAGAGGCAATGGGCACAAACTAAAACACAGCAAGTTCCCTCTAAACATCAGGAAACACTTTTAACTGTGAGTGACCAATTTCTCACACAGGTTGCCCAGAGATGTTATGGAGTCTCCATCCTTAGAGATATCCAAAAGCTGTATGGACATGATCCTGGGCAACCTGCTCTATGTTGCCCTGCTTGACCAGGGGTGTTGGACTGGATGACCTCTAGAGGTCCCTTCAAACCTCAACCATCCTGTGGTTCTGTGATTCTGTGAAGGTGGGGAAAGAGAGTTTGCTCCAAAGCTACCAGTTGATGGTGTTTTACAGGAAAGACTTCTATTCCACTAACCTTTAAAAAGAATACACATATTTATGACTTTCAAATGTTAAGGTTGAAGCATGAGGGTTCCTACAATTACAGATTAAATCTTTTTAGCCCCAGAGTTGATGATATTCTTAAGACATTAGAGGAAACTATAGAATCTATCTGTGTACCTCTTACAGAAATTACGTGCTTTGAAAATTTCCCTTACTTTGAAAGACTGAAGTGTCTTACTATTCAAGAGGCAGAGATGCTCCAGTGTAAGAGAAGTAAGATGACCACCAGAGGCCCTACTGAGGGCAGAGCAGACTAGGCCATTTGCAAGCTTCTTGAAGTGAGGGAGGGCTGGAGTTGTGCCCAAAACCATCAGTGGAATAGCAGGGGACTCCTTTGGGGAAAGTTTGCACATGGGGGAAGTTAGAAGGCCAAGCTGTTGATCCTTAGAAATTGGGGATGCCTTGCTGTTCACTGCCAGTTGAAACACATTTTCAGGGTGGGACTCACCTGTGGTGAGTTAAGGGCATCTTTAGATGACTGAAAAATACCTGATGGAGAAGTTTGCTGGAAGAAAGAATTTAGATAGGCCAGCAGTTTAGAAAGGAAAACAGTGTAAACCCTGAATGAGAATGGAAGTCTACAGTCAAAGCAAAGAGTGTTGTGAAATCCTGAATTTGTAAGTATCTAAGCAACTTAGCTTATAAGAGATTAGAAGTATTGGTTTTAAAAACTAAGATTTAAACAAGCAAACAAATGAAAACCAAAAGCAATATCACAAAACACTGCTGCAGCTCACACATGAAACAATCCCAAGCTAGGAGGGAGGATCTAGAATAGACTTCATCTGCAAGCCACGGTCACCTGTAAATATACTCACAGCTCTGTTCGCAACTGACTTAGTGCATAGAAGGAAAAGAGTGACTTAGCAATGTCCTTTAATAAAAGGAAATAAAAACTTCCATTCCACAGTAGCCAGGACAAAGGCAAGTAGAGGAGTGGTCTTAGGGCACACAGCCCCAGCCTCCTTGCTGTTACTACAAGAGCCACAGAGACATTTTCAATTTTGAAGATAATAGGGTAACTTCAAACTACATTTTACTCTAATGAGTATTGTATGCCTCCTTTTTCTAGTAAAGCATAAATTAAAATAGCTCAGTATTGCAAAAGGCAGGAGGATGGCAGGAAGACGGTTCTCAATAGAATTCTTATCTTCCTACCTGAACCTCTTAGGAATCTACACGTCTTTACTTTCCTATCCTAGTGTATTTAATCATTAAGTTATTTTTCATTTAAATGGTAACTATTCCCCTCCAGTATAGCTATGAAAGACTGTCTTCACAACAGAGCCGTACATTTACCACTCTCACGTCCAACATGCAGAACTTGCACAGCCATTTTACAGGTTGAATATAAGAATGTCTGACACTTTCCTTCATGTTAATGAACTACCCTCCATTCACTGAGCACATAAACTGAACCACCTGAATGCTTACATCTCAGAGTACTTTCCCAGAATTTTCTCTCTCCTCCCCAGAACAAAAAACCCATTCTCCCAAGACCCATAGGGAACTAAATACTCATAGGAGCCACTGAAGCAGGTCAGGTCAAAGGTTCTTCTAGCCTAGTAACATGTCTCTGACAACAACCAATACTGGATGTCCAAGAAGTATAAGAATGGGGCAAATATACTTCACCACAATAATCCCCTAGTTCCCACTGATTTGCAGTCTCAAGACTTCATGAACCAATGGTGTTTCTTAGTCATTAATAACCAACATTGGATGTTTTTATGAGCTAGTACTGCAAAAGTACTCAGGGAGCTACTCAGCTCACCACACCAGCAAGATTTGTGAGGTATGGGCCTCAAAATAAATAATAAAAAAACCCCAACAAACAAAAAACAGGAGCATGGGGTCACTTAGAAAAATATAATTAAGATATGATTTCTTATATCCAGGCTTGGTTCTTTTGACAGTTGACTGCTCATCTTAACCATGCAAGGCAGATGCACTCTTTTGGCAGCCACCATTTAACAAACAAATAATTGTGATATTTGAAATAGATTGCATCTACTCAAGGCTTGATTTTCAAAATGTAGAACATTCATAAATACCATCCAAAGCAGTATGATCTGCAGTTGTTGCTAATTTACAGAATGAAAGGGTACCTACCCCTCCAGTCTTTAGGGTCAGACTTTGAAAAACAAGGAGACAAAATGCAGACAGAAGTGTGCAGAAGCACAGTTGAAGAAGAGAGGATCAACAGCAGGCAGAGAAGAACCTCACTGTTAATTCGCTAATGAAAGCCTTTGATGTGCTATCTTAGAATCCATTCCAGTCTTGTGTCTGCAGTTTTCCTTTTCCTAGCTACCAAGTACCCTCCGTCTTCTTTTTTAAATTTCTCATTTCTCCTAACATGTACCTCTTTGTGCAGTTCTTCCTCCTTAATTTAAATCATGAATAATAATCCTTACACGCTGCCTTTCCTGAACTGTTGTCCTGCGTTTTGCTGTGAATTTCTCATATCTCATTTAGACCATAAGCTTTTCAGATAGGGCATGCATCTTGTAAATTTATGGTGCTGCATGTGTGTTTAATGTTAATAATGTTCAGTGACAGGGCAGGGCAGATTCATAAGCAATGCCCTGAAAAAGAGGCAGCTATTGAATTTATAATCTGACACTTCATATTCACAAGAGAGGAAAAAGCTGTCATCTCAGAATAGGGATCTGCTATAAAAGGAATGGTTTTTTGCACTAATGATTATCAAGAATTCATACACTCCACTTCATTAACACTTCTGTATAGTAGTGACTATTTCCTAATGTTCCTCATACCATAAAGCTGCTGTTTAAGTCCATTTGATCACTCCTATTTGTTAAAAGAAAAGTTTCCCAAATAAAAAGTAAATTAGACCCAAGGCGTATGAACATGTCGCCCACACACTCCTGCCCATCAAACTTCATAGTGCAGGAAACAAAACAGCTTTCATACGTAAAATAAGGTAGACAAGTACCTCAGTGACACTTAAGAAACAGCATCTGAGTCACACAGGGAGAGAGAAAGGAAGCAGAGTGCTGGGTGAGCCAAACAAGGGAAATGCTTGGGAGCTGTAGTTTTGGAAGCAGCATGAAAGACTTCATCAAACAGAAGGAGGACTTGTAGGAAAAGTAATCTCTTTACAAAATTGTTGAGGGCCAAAATAAAATTTTTGAAGAGCCCATTTAATTACAGCTCTGATCTCACAGGAAGCTAAGTGCTCCTGGCAAAACACACATATTTTTGCTCATTTTTCAGCGGGGTTGGCAGCACCAGATAGCTGCCTTTTTAAGGGCAATCGAAGAATTTACTTCAGGGTACTGTGATGCCTTTGAGTGTGCTCAGATGCTTCTTAAAAGCAATAACTAAACATAGCATCAAAATGAATGATTCCTGGAAAAAAATAATATAAAAGAATGAATAAAAGAGGCCTGCACTGATCCAGGATAACATAAACCACAAACAGAACTTATGTGGCGACTCCATAGCAAAGAATTTGGCATGAAAAATATCCCCAGTTACTCTGTGTTTCTTGCTTCTGCAGGAGCGCTTGCAGGCTTGCTTGTTGGGCTTCAGAGGCAGCAGATACCCTCATCTGCCAGCTGGATCACCTGCTTATGAAACCACAGGAAACCTTCCTCCATGTTCCTCCCTCGTACCACCCTCCAAAGTTGCCGTTCAAAAGAGGAGAACTTGTGTGAGTCCCCTACAGACCACACTTCCTCAGCGCTCCTTCCCCCTCATCACACCATATGGATCCTGAGAGTGAGTTAGCCAGTAGACAAAGCCATGGTAGCTGTATGGGACATCACATCTGTAGCCTGAACATAATTTTCTTTATTCCATTTCTTTGCATTCCTTTCCACTCTGCTAATTGCTAGTCCTCTGGAGTAATCAAGTTACAACCAACAGATTTTTTTATGCTATGTGAAAGTACAAGCTTAGAGAAATGTGGAATCAAGTACAGCTCTTTGATTTTTGGGTGGTTTTTGTTTGCTTGATTTTTTTTTGGTTGTGTTTTGTTTGTTTGGTTTGGTTTGTTGTTTTTTTTTTGGCAGGGGGAGCTCTTAAATATCTGAAACCAAGTACAGTAATTTCAACATGTTACCAGTTGACTGTCATCACTAACCAGTCTAGATCATACTGTACCTCATAGGTACAGGTTTTATTCCCATTGCATATCATGTTTTCAAAGGCAAAAAAATATACAAGGCTGACAACAACAAAAGGGGAAAAAGATATAAAATAAATAAGACATAGTAACAAAATATGAAAAAAGGAGTGGATTTCAGAGGTAGCAAAATTAATTTTCGTATTTCTCACAAAATTTTCACACTTCCTAAGATATCCCTCAGACTTTCTGCAGTGATTGTAGTAGTCAAATACTCATAATTAAATAAAGAAACTATCTACTGTTCCCTGTCTGTACATGTGTTTGGTACAAGGAGACTTCATTCTTGGCTCTTGCTGGGGTGTCACAGTAATAAACATAACAAATATTTGTAGTAGGTGTGTCATTTGTCAAATCTCCACCATTAACAATATCTTCCTCATGCAATATAGAAACCACATCACTTAGTCCTGGTGGCATAACAGGACATGAGTAGACTTTGGTTTCAAAATATGTCTTAAGGAAATATATGTATTACCGGAAACAGGCAACACAATTAAACTTTAAAGAATATAGTTGCTCTGTCTCACCTTTATTGCTCAAATTCAACATCATGCAGTGGCTCTCTGAAAGTGTTTTTATATATCTCATGAATTTATGTCCATAAGTAGCCTTGATTGTAGATATTGACTAGGTTAAAAAAAAGTTACAAAAAAAAAATTACTTGTTTTTCCCTGAAATAAGGTGTATATAAAAATATTCATGTCAAAAGCAGAGAATTTTAATTTGCAACAAAGTTCACTATAAGGAAAAGAAATATTTTTTTAAAAAAATACTGTCCCTAACCCAAAAAAAGTATTCTCCAAAAGAAATTATACCTCTGCCATCATCAATTTTTTACTTCTTCCTGGGGTTAAATCATGCTACACCCTGATTTTCCACCTGCCACGATCTACCATCTTTGTGTCAATTAAGATGAAAACTAAATTTCCCAAAGACATTGCCCAAGTGAGAATACTCAAAGTTGCTGATCTGCAGAGGTCTGCAGATGCAAGGGTTGTGCTCACACAGGACACAGTCTTTTGCTGATCAAACTCTGACACAATCAAAGCTGTGCTAAGGGCTTGGTCCTGCGCTAGGAACAGTTCTTGTCTTACAGTTCAGCATAGCCAGCCTATACTCTTAGGATAATGAGAGTAAATTTAAAATGTAGTATCATAGCTAAAGAATGAGGTAAAAAAGAGTGAATACGTTCAAAAGAAGAAAAGTCATAAAAGATACTTATTTCGAAAAGAGCCATCAGTCTTTCCTTAGCTGGGAGTTTAGAGTGGGCCAGTGAAATGCTTTGTGAGGAGGAAAAGTACAGCAGGCAGTGCAGAGAGCCTTGAGCAGATCCCAGCTTATGAGACAGGTCTCTTTAAAAGGGGGAAAGCTTAAGGACATATTTTAGAGTATATTTAGGAACTGCACTAGGATAAGCCTGTAGCACCGACCAAGAGAGGCTTGCGGTCTAGAAATATAAATCAAGCAGAAGGCTCTTGACATCCTAACTCTGTTCTTTTGAAGAATAAATGGAGATAAAATGGCTGAGGTTTAGTATATGTGTCAACAACTATAGGCATTTTTACTACTGAAAATTACATATGAAACTTTTATGACACTATTTGCACTAAGGGGCTTTTTTTCAAAGTGGGTAAGAAATTAACTATGCAATTTCAGTTAACATCAGTGGTAGCTGAACTGCTGCTAGTAATTTCCAGTTAGTTGTCAATAAGAGTTCCTTCTCTGGTAGCCAATTCCATTTGCAGGAGTCCACAGAATAAACCAGTTCCTTTTAAACTGCAATGAAGCAGGAAATACTGAATGTTTTCCTCTTTTCATGGAAGGGACTATTCCCAGAAGGTTAAAAAAAGAGTGGAGGCTTCTTGGTAGTGTATTTTCCCTCTCAGTTAAAACTCACTATGTCACTTAGCTTCCAAAAATCTATTTCAGAAAGACTTCTAAAAACCTAATCCAGCCCACTGCAGATTTCAACAACAAAAAATCCTGTTAATAACACAAACTCAAAACAGGAGGTAAAGTCAAAGGCCTCTGTCACAGCTCACCAACACGGCACAGTGTGTGCTACTCAGTCCTCCTGGCCCAGCCACTTGAGAAGTGCAGCTTCTTGAGTTTCTTTCCACAAGGAACAACTTCTCCAAACTTTCCTCTTTATGAGAAATAGCCTTTAACTGTGACACTTCTTTTTTTACCTCCATCCTCATCTCTTCCCTTATGGAAATTTACCCTGGCATTTTGATTTAAACACCATGAGGGTATAATCTACGGTGAATGGACATATAGACGGGGATAGACATATAGATATATAGACATATAGAAATGAGATGGATCAGCTGCCCTATGACCAAAATTGTCATGTAAGAACACTTGACAAATAAATTATCATTAATTAAATAAATTAGGCTTCGTAAAAAATAAAAATAGAGGTCCTCCTTTCAATAGAAATACACAGCAAGTACTCTTGAACAATACTGCTCTGCTATTCAGAAATACATTCTATATGTAAGGGGAATACCTTACGTTCTTTCAAGAAGGTACAGAGCTGTACAAAATCATTACTGCCATTAGAAAATAAACGTGCATGTGGACAGGCTGTCCTTTTGCTGGAAACCACACATGGCTGCTGTGCATTTAGTTTAAAAGTTATGTCTGTATTTTTTGAACAACTGTTTAAGTTTAACCAGGTTTTCCTTTTGAGTGAGGGAATCAGTTAAGAAATCAAAGTACAAAAATAAAATGTGCCCGTGAGGTCTTTTCAATGCTCCTCTGATAAGGAAAAAAAATATCTGCAGTGCTAGAAAAAGTAACGTTTGTAGTTAGCAATTGACCTAGTCAAGTTTTCCTAAACAAAATGTAGTTTACAAAACATGAAGAAGCAGCTGAAATATTTTCTTCTTCTCTAAAAAAGTGTAATTCTGACTTTATGTCACCATGTCAGAAACTTTTGTTCCAGAGTCATTTTCATGGTTTCTGCTTATAATGTATAAAATTTATATCTATTTTATACATATATATATACTCACACATAACACATACAAAAATTCTGCTTATAATGTACAAAACAGGACTCATGATTTAAGTAATTTCTCTTCTCACTCATTGCACTAAATCACAGAATCACAGATTGGTAGGGGTTGGAAGGGACCTTCAGAGATCATCTAGTCCAACCCCCTTCCAAAGCAGGTTCACCTAGAGCAGGCGGGACAGGAACGCATCCAGGTGGGTTTTGAATATCAGCAGAGAAGGAGACTCCACAACCTCTCTGGGCAGCCTGTTCCACTGCTCTCAAAGTGAAGAATTTTTTCCTTATGTTCAGGCAGAACTTCCTGTGTTCCAGTTTATGCCCATTGCCTCTTGTCCTGTTGCTGGGCACCCTGAAAAGAGTCTGGCCCCATCCTCTCAGTAGAGATAAGGTAAATTGTCTGAGCCTGTTACAAAAAACAGTGATGATTTAAGGAAAACCATTTTACTTTGCAGCCTCAGGAGAGTGGTGAAAGACATACTCAGTCATGTAATAGGTACTAGTGTAGAGGAGCAAACCTCCTAAGGTAGGCAGGTGAAAAAGTCTAGTGATATGAAATTTGTAATTATGCGACTGTTCATGCCCTCATAGGAGGATAAAAACCTCAACCATTATGAGCAGAGCAGGATTGAATATCCTGTTTGTATTATTTTTCCTTCCGATTATAGAATCATAGAATTACAGGATCATAGAATGGGTTGAGTCCGAATGAACCCTAAAGATTACCTAGTTCCAACCCCACTGACATGGCCAGGGTCACCTCCCACTAGACCAGGCTGCTCAAAGCCCCATCCAACCTGGCTTTGAACACCACCATGGATGGGGAATCCACAGCTTCTCTGGGCAACATGTTCCAGTGTCTCACCACCCTCAGTGTAAAGAATTTTGTCCTAATATCTAATCTAAATCTATCCTCTTTCTGTTAAAAAACATTACCCCTCATCCTATCACTGCACTTCTTGGCATAGAGTCGCTCCCCATCTTTCCTGAAGTCTCCCCTTAAGTACTGTAAAGCTGCGATAAGGTTTCCCCAGAGCTGAACAACCACAGCTGCCTCAGCCTGTCTTCATAGCCAGACCTCCAATCATCTTTGGGCCCTCCTCTGCATCTGCTCCAACAAGTCCATGTACATATTGGGGGGCCCAGAGCTGGATGTACTCCAGGTGAGGTCTCACCAGAGCAGAGTACAGGGCAGAATCACCTCCCTTCACCTGTTGGCCATTCTACTTTTGAAGTAGCACAGGATGGCTTTCTGGGCTGCAAGCATGCTTTACTGGATCATGTTTTACTTCTCAGCAACCAACACCCCCAAGTCCCTC
>VXBO01012811.1:0-20831 GCA_013400135.1 Rhinoptilus africanus
GCTCGGGGCCGCTCTGCGACGGCGCTTCGCTGCGGGCTGCGGGGCTGCCGCGGGGGAGAGGCCGCCCCGTCCGCGCTTCGCTCCGGCCGGCTCCGCTCGGAGACCGTTCCCGGCGCCGGCCAACGCTCGGGGCGGGAGCGGGGGGCAACGGTCCCCGCCAGCGGCGTCTCGGGGGGGGCCCGCGACGGCGGGCGAGAGCCGGGGCCGCGGGGACGGGCCGGCGCCCGGGGAAGGGCAGAGACAGAGGTGTTGGGGGGTCTGGATTGCGCAGTTTGTACAACGGGGCTGCTAGAGCTTGGCGTGGAGACAAGGTGGCTTTTGGTGTCCCCGAGAGCAGACATGTGGGAGCCCCCAGAAGATGGGACCACACTCGCTAACAGTTGCAGTCTGGCTGCTGAAGGGCCAGGTGTAACCGAAGTTTGCACCACTCAGATTTATCTTAAAGCATTGCCACAATCTCGGTATAGTGCAAAGATTCACCTGAGTTTGTTTCACGGCAGCACAGTGTCTTTGTATTTTGCCTAAATATTGACAGACTGGCATTAGATTAGGATGTACATAGCTGCGATAAGGCATAGAAGGAGACTGAAAGTGCCCTCGAAAACTTTCATGCCCATCTCCAGCTGTTCAACCCCTTCTGCATCGTGAGCAGAATGACCAGCATCGCATTTGTATCTGTGCTAGGTGCCCTTCCCTACTGATCCTTGTCTGCAGCTCATCTGGGTTATGGTGTCACCAGAAGAGCCTCTGCTTCCTCCAGCCCTGACAGTTCCATCATTCGGCATCAGCCAGCGCCTGCACACAGCTCTGCTGCAAAAATCTGCTTGGCTCAGCTCTGGGTCAGGGTGGCCAGGGTGGTCACTTCTGGTCAGTCCTTTAAGCCAGTATGGCGTGCGTAACTTCATTCACTAGTCAAGCAATGCCCTGGGGCATCAGACCATGGAAAGCCCAGGCAGAGCACTTGTGCACAAGTAGTTGCTTGTATCAACACACGCAGCAGCTCATCCTGAACTTCACTAGCAAAAGGGGAGAGAGAAAGGGAGGACAAGGCAAGCGTCTGCTTTCACATCTCGCACATGGGGAGGAGGGGGCAAGACAGCAGCATTTCCATTCAGAGAGCTTTGAGAACCTGTAGGTATTAGAAGCCAGGGCAGTGCGGGCTCCAGCTGAATGTACAGGATAGATACAACTGGCTGTTGTGGCTATGGGGATGAGCTCCAGTTGCTACCATTATCTACAAGTGATAGGAAACTAAGAGCAGAGCAGAGGAAATGAGAACAGCAAAGAACTGCTTGAAAAACAGAGGAGAGATCCAGAGGAGGCCATGAAGATGCTGTGAGGGCTGGGGCTCCTCTGCTGTGAGGACAGGCTGAGTTGGGGGTCTTCAGCCTGGAGAAGAGAAGGCTCCAGGGAGACCTTAGAGCCCCTTCCAGTCCCTAAAGGTGTTCAGGAAAGCTGGGGAGGGACTCTGGATCAGGGAGGGTAGCCATAGGACAAGGCAGAATGGATTTAAACTGGAAGAGGGGAGATTTAGCTTAGATATTAGGAAGAAATTCTTTGCTGTGAGGGTGGTGACACACTGGCCCAGGTTGCCCAGGGAAGCTGTAAATACCATGAGGCTGGTGCTTAACAAGAGTCCACTGCCATTGCTGCTCCTGCTGCCAGGCCCAGTGGGGCAACTGTTCTCACCCCACTCTACTGGGTGCTGTGTTTCCAAGCTGGCTTCTCACCGTCTTCCTGCAGCACTTACCCACTTGGGTGCACCAACTCCTCCCCTGGACAGAAGATCCCCTGCAGGTGTAGCACACACAACAGTCAGGTGCAACTCAGGCAAACAGTATCTAAACCCTTCTCTGCTGGGCAGCGCAAAGGACATAGAGTGAGCCGAGGGGCAGGGAAACCCACTGAAATGCTAAATGGCCATCATCCCTTGCCTTTGGTTGGGAAACAATTTTGGCTGAGTGCTCAGGGAGATTACCTGCACTGCTCAAAGTCTCCTTTAAAAGCAGCGACTTACCCTCCACCTTAAGTTTTTTTTTTCCCAGATGAGGAAACATGGCCACAAGACAAGAGATTTACCCAATTCTATGTCCCAGGCTGTATTTCCCACATCACTATCCAGTGCTCTGTCCTTTGAACCCAGCTTCCACCTTTGCCTTGACTGCTCAACCCCAGCCACCTGCTTTTGCCACAGCTCAGACGAAGCAGCTCCAAAGCCCAGGTAGGCACCCAGCGCTACAGCGAATACAGGGAACATGCAGCATTCTTACTTGATAGACAATTAGGGACATTGACATAGACAAATGAGATGGGAACAGAACATTTCTACAAGACAACCTGACTTCATGTATATTTTATATATGTATTTATATATATACCTTTGTATAGATTAAACTGGTTGGGATTTTATCATATGCATTTTTTTGGTATAGTACATGAGAAACAGGAATGGGAACATAGCAAATATAAATCAGTGCATTCCTTGAGCAAACTCTTTGCCACACTGAGACTGAAAAATTGCATGAAATGGGGACACAGAGAGAAGTGAAATCAATTATACTTAAAAAAAACCAAACCAAAGACAATCTAGTAACAACTGTAAACAGAGGAGCAGCACTATATATGGCAAACCTGTATAAATTAAAAATAAATTCCACTCTGACTTCTACAATGCTTTAAAGTGCAATGAAGCTGTATTTATTTACCTACAGAATACAGGAAAGATTAACCCCTCTCCCCATTCCAATCTATCCCTAACAAAAAAAACCAAACCAAACCAACCCAAACAAAAAACCCAATAAAATAAATCTAAAGGATATACATTATCCACAGTCCTACAGAGACACCTACATCTACTCAGTAGCACCAAGAATCTGATATGGGTGTAATTAAAATCAATTAAAACTCATGAGCAATGGTAACATCTGTTTGCTGCTTTTGCAGACCTCCTGCCCTTTGTTAGCGTCGTGGAGGAAAGTCATCTCTCCCTGTGCCGAAAGCCAAGGCAAGAGCCTCCTGTCCCCTCTCCGCCACCGGCCGATCTCTCTTGGCAGTGGGATACAGGCACGCACACAGAGCACAGTGAAAGCAGCTGAGGAGGGAGACGGGGGCAGGATGGGGAGCCGAGGCCCCATAGTGAGAGCAGCTGCAGGGGTGGACGGGGACGGGATGGGGAGCTGAGGTCCCATGCGTACGTGTGGGCATATGTGCACACGTGGGTGCATGTGTGTGGAGGGAGCAGGGCTACTCTACACAGACGTGAAGGGCTGTGCCAGTCCAACACACGCCACGAGCCTCTTTGGTGACAGGGCGTTGGGACGGGGAGGGAGGGAGGGAGAGGAAGGGTGTCAGCACAGTGCCCCTCCAGTAAGCCTCTGGTTGTGTTGTCTTCCAAGGCCGGGGGCCTGTGCACCACAGTTCATCTGTCTCCACATGCCATCTCTCAGCAGGCCTTAGTAGCCAAAGGTCTCCTGGGAAGCATAGACCATGTAGAGGAATCCATCCTCGTCCTTCTCCTGTTCGTAGATCTCTGAGATGGGTGTAGACACACTCACCATGCTGTGCTGGTTCACCAGCAGGAAGAAAGCCTGGGTGGGATTCAGCTGCAAGCGGCGCCTGTCGGGGCAAGGGCAGGAGGGCCTGTGTCAACCCACCTGGGGTAGGCACTGTGACAGCAAAGTCCACCTCCCCCAGCAATGCTGCTCGTACACCCCCACAGCAAGACCTGCTCCCACAGGCTCAGGACACAGTGTCCATGAGCCCAGCTGAGCTGCTCAGGGCTCCAAGGCCACCGGAGCCAGCACTCTGCAAAGCCCCTTTCTCCATGCGCTGCTGGCAAGGGCAAAGCAGAGGGGCCTCTTCCATCTGAGCTGAAGGATAAAAGGAGGAGACTAGAGTCCCCCTCATCAGCTCATGGAGGGTCCCTATGAGGGAGAGGTCATAGTCAACCAGATGCTCCAGGGCACCAGAATCTGCTCCAGGGCACCAGAACCTGCCCCCCCTTGTCACCCACAGCAGTCTGTACCACAACACATGGATGCTGTGGTTGCCATGACCCCATCCCCACCCTCACCCCACCGCTCTGTGTTCAGGGCCTGAAGGTGAGGTTCACAACGTGCCAGCTGGGGCCACCCCACTCACCGTATTATTTTGACCAATTCACTCATGTTGACATGGTCTGGGACAAGGAACTTGGTCTTGTCCAGCACCGGCAGCTGTTTCTCCCCTTTATAGCGTTCAATGATGACCTGGGGAGAAAGTCAATTGTAGGGTTAGACACCGTTTACAGTGCCCCAAGCACTGGCCTCAAGGTCAAACACAAACTAACACAAGTAGAGAAGTTGAGGTTAGGCCCCACTTTGCTTCACCCTCACAAGAAAACCAAAACCAGGCCATGGTGGTGGCCATCAGGTTGGCTGCAGACAGCTCTTCAGCAAAGAGCCATCCATCTGCCTGAGCCGTCAGAGAGCATCCCAGACAAGTGAACTAAGGCATCGATTGCTCTGGCTGGCTGAGAAACAGTAGGTATTAGTGGACTGATTTAGCTAACTCCCCTGGCACACAGGAGATCCGGAAGAGGAGTGATGTGTATTTTAACATCAGCTTCAGACTGACCAAAACCACAAGATTTTCTGGCTTGAGCCAAGGGTTGAGCTTATGGTGCACAGCAAGAGACATTCTCCTTCCCTTTTGTGCCACAACGCTGGGCTGCTGCTGTTCAGCATTACCCTGTTTGCTCAGGATGAGCTGTAGATATTCCCAAACAACCAGTTTTTAGAAATCACTGCGAAGCCACTCCCAAGGCATTCCTTCAGAAAGGGGGAGTTTGGATTTCGCCAGTCCCACTCCTCCTGTTAACACTCAGACATGCTGACTCCAAAGAGGCTCAGAAACCCATGGCCACTTCTCCCGTGTGCCACCACCACTGTGCAGTGAGCTTCCAGGGCACTTCAGCACAGTGCCGCCACGGGGACAGCCTGACCTGTTCTCCCCTGCAAAAGGTCTTGCTTGGGAAAGCTCTTACCAAACCTACATTCTGAAATGGCTACACAATGATTTCTGCTCAGTTTTCCTGCTATTATAATTAAGGAATTTCTTTCTGCTGACAGCTACAACTGCTGTTCTAAATCAGCCTGGAAATGTAATATTTGCATTCTAAGAAACACAGCAGTAGGCAGTTAAAATAAGTAACGACATTACTTATAAAGCTCCATATGTTCCCATTACAGTGATACTCTGATTCTCACATCTCTCCAGTACCTAGTTGTTTCCTCCACAGAAAGACACTTGTACACTAATCAGTTCATTGTCCTCTCCCAGCTGAGACTGAACGTTATTTTTTCACTATAAGGCAAGGAGTTCCCATAAATTATTTTCCCAGGTCTTTTCCAAAAATTTATGTGAGACTGCAAACACCTTTGGACAGCGAAGGGATGGAGCAGCATGCAGAGATCAGGATCCCCAGAAGATGGCTCTGTAGAGCCAAAAGGAACAGGTGAACCTGCGGGAACACTGAATTGCCTTTCCCTTTGTCATCTGTTGACACACCGGCCTTTATCATCAGCAGCAATGTAACTCCTGCTGCCTGGCTACACCAAAACCAAATCAGACACTCTGGGATCAAGCTATGGGGCAGGCAGTTCCCAGACAAGGGAAGGGTGCGAGGCGCCTTGGTGAGAGTTCTTCACCTCACTGCCCTCTGAAGAGCCCATCTTGAACAAAGCTCACACAAGGCCAGCCTAGGAGCCTAAGAGCCAGACAAGCAGAGCATGAAGGCTCCTGTGAGTCCACCAATATATTCTCGCATTGGCAATGCCTCCTCTTGATACTGAGCAAGAATGCCAGAGAAAAAGACCAGTGAAAGCCAGGTATTGCTCCTTTGGTCCCTTTTGCAAGACATGGACCTGATGAAAGAACAATTTCCTGCTATTTCCTTGAAGACCATCCAGTTCTATCCCCCTTGCCCTGGGCAGGGACACCTCCCACTAGACCAGGTTGCTCAAAGCCCCAGCCAATCTGGCTTTGAACACCTCCAGGGATGTGGCACCTACCGCTTCTCTGGGCAACCTGGGCCAGTGTCTCATCACCCTCACAGGAAAGAATTGTTTCCTAATATCTAATCTAAATCATGCATCAGGATGCCCCTTACCAACCTGCTTATGTCCCTTCCTCCCTCCAGGAGGAGAGCACAAAAGGACAAAGACAAGCAGAACCATCCTACTGTATTTAATTTGAATCTCAATGTGACAGATGAGTATTTTGGCTATACGGAAATGAATAGTCTCAAGGGGCTAGACGCTCACAACAGCCACATACGGGGATGCTGCTCTGGGGAACAGAGAGGCAACAGCGGGACCTTGAGCTTTTAACAGCAGTTTGCACAAACTACACAGCTACTGTTTGTGCATATATCTGTACATGCAGAAAGGGCTCCGTGCACCTGGGCTATGCCTCATTTCTCATTCACATCTAGCAGGAACAGAGGCAGACGTCTCTAAATACCAGCCAGTCCCATCATATAAAGAAAAGCCTCTCAATTAATACAAGAATGTGCCGAGAAGGATGTCCTGGCTGTTAAAGCAGCAGCTGCCTTGTGCCCTGAGCAGACAGGGGGCCTGTCATGTAGAAGAGCTCCAAGAGTTTCTGCTTCCAGAACATGAGCTGCTATTTGGGTAACCCAGCTATGGGAACAGGTGGCCAATGGACAAAACGGTCTTGTCTAGCTTTGGAGGGAAATGCATGATCAAATGCTAATATTACACTCCTGTGGCCACAGGGCTTGTATACAAAGCCACCTCCGCTCCCGTATCCTCTTCCAAGCTGCTGCCTCAGGCCAGGGTGTTCCTCAGCATGGGACACCTACTCCTGCAGCCGGAACCCACCACAGATCTCTCTGCAGAAATAACATGAGCCAGGCACAGGTGGGAAGGCTTAGGGCAGAGCCTAGGGTCCCGGCCCCATCACAGAGGGAGCTTGGGCAGCATTTATAGACTCAACCCTTGATCTAGGGCCAGTATGAAGAGGTGGAAAGGGATTTTTAGCAGGAGATGGGGCTGGATCTGGCAGCCCAACAGAGGCAAGACTGCCACCGCTCCATGTCCTCAGGTCCAACCAGCAGCAAGGCTGAGAATATATTCCCTGTAGGAACTCACACACAAATGCATATGTAACACGTACAGACCTATATACACGGCCAGCCACAGAGATCCATATAGACATGCAGAGCACTCCCATGAATGCAGACAGCACCAGCAGCCTCATCCTGTCTCCCACCAGCTAAGCAGGGTGGATGTCCTCCAGTGGGAATGTATTCTGAAACCCCCTCTGTCCAAAAGGTGCTCTGCTGTTGATCCATCTTGAGTGGCATCAGTCCTGGATGCTGGGTCTGCAGCTCCCTGGCAGGAGCCCAGAGAAGGTTGTCCCTTCCTCCAAGTCCGTAATTTGAGTTTCCATACACCACTGTGCTGGGGCAAGGCATTATTTGGGCTCCCACACCTGCCATTGCCTCTCCGTGCTCCTCTGTGGGCGTGCAGGTGAGCTTTTCATCACATAACCTACCAGAGACATCTCTCCATGGCCAAACACACCCCCAGTCTTCCCCGTCAGCATGGGAGAGGGCTCTCCCCCGACCCATCCCCTGCAGCAGTACAGCCCCTGTCTCACCAGGCCATGCTGAATTTAGCATTACAGTGCTTTGGGAAATGGTTTGCTCCCATCACTGCCCAGCACAAGCTGTTCCCTGGTGATTTTAGACTCTCCAGGGTTCACTGGAGCTGTCTTAAAACTTGCAGCTGCTCCTCAACAGGCCTCAGTTCAATGGACTCCAGAAGGAGAGCCCTTGGGCCAACAGCAGGTGAGGGCAGGTATAAGGTCAACCTATCCTCTAGCAGGGCAGAAGATGGTTTCTAAAGCATCTGCTGAGGCTGTGGACGGAGGTCCCAGCGAAGGCAGGAGGCTCTCTGCTTGCTCTGCCCACACAAGGAGGAGCCACCCCACAGATGCCTGCAAGGGGCATCTGGAGGCTCCTTCCCAGCAGAGCTAAGCTAAGCCTCGCTGCCACCACAGCATGCCCTTCTCAGCAAGGGCTATGTTCCTGTGCTCAGCATTTTCATACCATGGAAGTGCAGCCAGCTTCAGGAAATGCAGAGACAGCAAAGGAGCCCCTGGCGTGAGGTTGACAGGGAAACACTGGGGAGCCGCCCCCATCTCCTGCCTGGCTTCTTATTACATGTATCCGTGAGGTGTCCTGGGACATGATTTCCCTCCAAACACAAGCAGAGAACTCCCTGCCTCACCCAGAGGCCAGGTTATCTGCCACTTCATCCCTGGTGAGCACAGACAGATGCACCGCTAGCTCTCTCCCCACACAGTCCTCCCGGGGGTACGTGGCACAGCCCTTTCCCTAGCTCCCTCTGGAAGTACCCTGATGGAAACAGGAGAGAAATGCCTTTCCCTGGGCACAAAGCCAGGTCATGCATTCTGCAAATCCTCCTGGCCCTCTGTCAATGCAAAAGGGGATTCACCCAAGGGCTCTGGGTGGAAGCTGGAGATGCAAGAAGAGGGCAGCAGCTGTGGCACAGCTCACTGTCATCTCTGACAGCAACAGCGATGTGACCTGGGCCACCTTCTCCCTAACTCCCCCTGGGCTGTGGTCTCAAACTCCTTTGCTAATTTCAAGTGCCTCTCCAGAGAGGCCAGTCACTCAGCAAACACAGCTCCTGCCTTTCACCGAAGAGCAAGCCCTACCGATAGCCATGCTGCCTGCATTGCTCAGACCCACAGCCACCCTCCTGCCATGCTCCGATCCACAGTAGGAGGCTCTGCTTACAGCCCTACCACCAAAAGCTAGACACTGACGTGCAGGAACTTCGCTATATAAAGGAGAAGAGAAAGCACCAACCTTGGTGCCAGGGTCTGATGGGGACCACACCTTTAGAGACACTAACGATACAAACAGAGTTGGACCACCCCCCAGCCTTCAACACCCTTCTCTCCTGATTCTTTTTACTGCTCCAGCAGAACCTGGAGCTAAACGTATCCTCCCTTGCCACATCAGTCAGCCCAGGAAAGCAAAGCAGCCAAGCGTTTAGCCAAGCCCCTCATCCTCTCACAATGCTGGCTCTTGGGACACCATCAAGGACAATAAGGCACCGAACAAAGCGGTCACTAGAGCAAGTCTCTGCCATGGCTGAACCTGCCCAGACAACCACACCAGTGTCCAGGTCCTGATGACACAGAACCCTTCTCCTGGGGCATGTGGTGTTTGACCCCAACAGAAAGAACACTCCAGCCATGGACGCTCTCCCACCATGTTTCAGTAATGCCAGTAAAATTCTGCATGTGGATGCAGAGCTCTGGCTCCTTCTGTTCATTTCCCAGGCCACACGCATTTGTGTACAGGCACTTGATATATGCATGTGTGTACGTTTTATGCACAACTTATTTGTAGCCTGTCCTTATTGCTAGAGCCTTAAGGCATCTTAATTAGCTCTGCCACAACTCTGGAGAAATGCAGAGCCAGCCTAATACCATGAAAACTATGTCAAAAGTGGCAGTTCATAAATGTGTAGATGAGATGGCATACTACTATTCAGCGTGCTGCAAGGGGCAAGTCCTGCTCTGCTGAGCTGACAACACGTGGACACCATGGTGGTGGTCAGAGAGAAGAAAAAGAAAGAATTATTTCTGCTAGAAGATAACGGTGCCAAAATGAAGAGTGAGGCATGAACGAACTAGTATGTGCCAAGAGCAGTTTGACACATAAAGCTTTGAAGGCTAAATACTGAGAGATTGTATGTAATTTTAAGACAAGGCCACCAAGAGTGAGCTGAACTAAGAACACGTCCCATTTTTTGGTCACATATGCAACAGTATTGCAAATACTAACTCGTGTGATTCCAGTGTATGCTAGTTCTCTAAGTTCTCCACCTTCTCAGGAAGAGAAATAAATACTCAGCTAGGATATCAAAAGCATACTCACAGCCAAAGAGCAAGACAGCATATTAGGTCTGACATGGGCAGAAAGAACCAGAGGTGATTCATGGAGTCTCACATGTCAACAAGAGATGCTGTAAAAGCACAGAACGGGTGTGATTGTTCGGCTGGGGTATGAATTATCCTAACAGAACCTCTTTGCTTTCAATACAGCAAAGATCATCTCACACATCTTTCTCTGGGCAGATGCACAGAAATCGTTACCAGATTATCCAGGAAAAGTCAGGCAGCTACTGCAACAACAAAAGGCCATTTCAGAGTTTTCTCCTGCTGTGCTAGCCTGGAAGTAGATTTGAGATCAAACCAGTTCCTTGCCTCTAGGGCGGGCATGAATCATCAAATGGTTTGGGTTGGAAGGGACTTTAAAGACCATCCAGTTCCATCCCCCTGCCCTGGGCAGGGACACCTCCCACCAGACCAGGTTGCTCCAAGCCCCGGCCAACCTGGCCTTGAACCCCTCCAGGGATGTGGCACCTAGAGCTTCTCTGGGCAACCTGGGCCAGGGGCTCACTGCCCTCACAGCACAGAATTTCTTCCTGATATCTCATCTAAATCTCCCCCTCTTTCAGTTTAAAACTGTTACCTCTCATCCTATCGCTACACTCCCTCATAAGGAGTCCCTCCCCATCTCTCCTACAGGTCCCTTTTAGGTACTGGAAGGCTGCTCCAAAGTTTCCCTGGAGCCTTCTCTTCTCCAGGTGAAGACCCCCAACACTCTCAGCCTGTCAGTGAAGCTTAAAAGACTGCATTTTGTGCTGCTGAGAATGCGGTCTACTATCGAGCTGCTGGCATGCCCAAGGCACTGGAGGCTTATGGAGAGTGTCCCATGTTGATTCTGGAGAGCAAAGTTTTGTGACCTCCGTGGCTGACTGATGGAGGCTGCCCAGCAGCACAGAGGGGTTGTGAGAACAAAGGCTAAAGCAGAACAGCAAGAATGACAACTTACCGGGATTTTGTTTGGATGCTGCTCTCGGATCTGCTGTACTTCTTTACAACGATCCGCTGGAAAGAAAGAAGTAGTTAGAAACATCCATCTGTGCTAGTTCAGGCAAAAACAAGGTAACCACTCTGCAAGCCACAATGGACAAAAGAAACACAAATTCTGTTCATCAGCCTCTTCTGAACATTTGCAGCAGTACGAGGGTCAGCCAGACGTCAGCTTCATCGATTGACCCTTTGTGGCTTCCAACCACCCCAATCAGCCCCCAAAGCTGGGACGTGCTACCCTGCCCAGTAAAACTGGGCAATACACATGGAAATTAAATGACTTAAATGAGACCATAAGGATTACAAAACTCTATTCCTAAATCTACCTTAAGCACCTACAGCTCATGACCGTCTGTGCCAGGTGGCAACACAGCTTTAGGGTCTCGGCTCTGGAAGTTCAGGCTCTTTGTCTCTCCTGGCTTCTTCCCCAGAGGAGATGATTCTCCACCTGGGGCTGGCTTTTAGCCATTTCCCTTCACCTGTTGTGCACTTCCAAGCACTATCTGGCACAGTGCCTCAATCCAAAGAGACAGGCCTTGCCAAGGAGGATTCCTGCACTATCACAGATCTACTCTGTAGCTACAACAGCTATTGATTGGCCTGACAGAATGTATTTCTAGACCTGTCGTGGAAACAGGAAGAAAAACTTAAGCAAGGAGATGACCCATGTACTGAAAGATTGTTTTTCTGCAGTTCTCACACTTTCTAACCCATTTTCCTCCAGAGTTCACGTCTGCTGACATGCACAACAGGCAGCACATAAAAGCTTGTATGCTCTTTGAGCTTACAGAAGACTTTCAATGCCCCTTCAACACTTTACAAGAGGGGTCTCCACTTTATACAATTCAAAACAGTAGAAAGGATGGCAAAAAGCCGTACCAGGGCCAGGTACAGCTCTGTGTGCGCTCCTCCTGGGATGCTAAAGACCTACACTCCTTGTGTCACCATAACTCTGGTAAGTGCTTCACAGCCTGCAGTGGCCCATCTGAAGCGCCCAGGATAAGCAGTTTCATGGATCACAGTAGGTAAAACCAGGAGCTGAATGCTAACGACTAAGGACTGCCTAGAAATGTAAGATCTGTGTACCGCTTGCTCTGCCATGCTATTGACCTGCTACAACACCTGCTTCAAGCCTGACCTGCTCCATGCAGCCCCAGCTTCTCAGGACCCATGAGGACCATGGAGGGCAGGATAAGCGCATGTGTTTGAGTGTGTTTTCTCCCCCCAAACACTGAGCATTTCTCCTCTAACCACTCAATAAAACCTTATTGCTTATAAATTTAATTTGGCTAGATACCACTTTGGGAAGAGACTGGAGTTCCGTTAGAGGTCACAAGACTACAAAATCACCAGACCACAGAAGATTTTGAGCACCATTTCTGTTTCCTCTGAGGGGAAAATATCCCTCTGCAAGGAATTGCTAGACCTTTCTTCTGTAGGACTCCATGGGCTAGCAAGAGAGAGCAAGATTATTTGGATTTAATGGCAAATTGGGGCATATTTGTTTTGGGGTTTATGACTGAAGCTGTAGTTCCTCACATTTCCTTTTCACCCTATCCAGTGCTCCAGAGCATCCAGAGTTATCCTTGTGATAGTTTTCCCCAGAGGTCCCAATCAGCAAGGAGTTATGCAGAAATCAGCATTGCACATGACGCTGCCACAGCAGTGCCTCTTCATGAACGCTGAAGGACACAGCAACAAGAAGAACCCAAGCCACAGCACCCAACTCGAGCAGCCAGCCAGAAGTGTGCCTCCCACTTCTGCAGAGCTCTGCTCCCTCATGTTCATGGTGTATGAGCTTCAGCAGGACAGAGCATCTGGAAGGTGGAGAGCCAGAGCAGGAGTGGACAACACCTACCAGTGTAAGGACTTTAGGCAGCTTGACTGCAGTCAACTCAGACGTGCTGGGTATTAACAGAGCCTGCAGAAGCTGTGTATCCTCATCCTCATGGCTGGCTAGCTTTTCCAGCTTTGCTACCCACCCTACCATGCATCTCTCTCCAGACTATCAGATGGCCGTGTGAGTGAACTTCCTAGACACTGTGCGTTTCCCTGCAGGTCACAGAACTCTGCTCAGGAAGCCCCAACAACGCAGGTGATTATCAGAAGGGTCTGAGAAGTAATTCACCACAGGCTAATTTTCAGCCTTTGCCTACATTACTAGCCATGATAACATGTAATCTCAGAGCATCCAACTAGCCTAGGCTGCACATGGCGAAGGGCAGACACATGCCTGATACCTCTTTGTGCTCCCTGGAACACCACCAACTCCAGCACAAGGCTAGCAGACATCACCACCTTCGCTTCCACAGAGGTGCCCATCACATTGAAAAAGATGCCACACCGAGAACAAAATGGTACATCATCTACCCAGCCACATGTCAGGGTCTCAAGATCCCACCCCTGGAATCGCAGCCCTTTGTCCCTGAGGGACAGACTGCAGGTGCCTTGGGCAGAGGCAGGCCAGGCTGCTGCTACAGCACGTTCCTTCCAGGTCTTGCCAACTCATCAGGAATTAAGAGCATGAGCCACCAGTGATAAAGTTCTCAACTAGTCTGAAGTCTGATGTACCATAGTGGCAGCTCCACTGTCCCACTCTTTTAAGACCCACCAGGTTACCCAGGACCTGGTCCCTCTGCTCAGATGGGCCCAGGGTTTTGCAGACTCTGATCTCGGAGGACTCCATGGCAGGTGGCTGATCCGCAGGTCATCGCAATGCCATGGCAGTAGGTGCTGCTGTGCTCCAGGAGCTCCTGGATCCCTTCAGCAGGAACATTTGATTGCAATCACAAGCATCTAAAGCCCTGCAGGAGCTTTAGAGGAGATGCCCAGGAGATGCCCATTTCAGAAACCTCATTCAAGAAGGCAGCTGGGAGCAAACCCACCTAAGCTGTCCAGGTGCCTGAAGGTTCAGGCAGAAGTTTCCAGGCCATCTGAAGTTCTGTCCCGTCCTAGCCTTGAACATCCAACCTAGCAGGCCTGAGAATCAGGAGAAGGTATGCTGCATCAAACCCTGCACAAGGGTAATTTCTGTGTGCACAACAGTTCAGGGGCTAGAGATCTTCTGCAAGAAATAGGTAATGGTCACCCACACCCTCCTCAGCCTGGAGTGGGAGCTAGAGGTTGATCCTGTGTCTCACAAAAGCATCTTCCAACATCACACAGCAAGGAATGGCTATAAATACCACCTTTAATTTAATGTATATGTAGGCTAATCTGAGTTACAGCACTAAAGAAAACCATTAAAGGTGTCTTCAGAGAGGCCCTGATGGAAATGCCAGCCCCGCGCCCCAGCCGACGCCACGGATGCTCCCTCCACCCTTTTCACTGGCAGTGTCTGCACACTCACATTTCATACATGACAGGTCCAATTTTACAAGCTTTTATCTTCTCCTGCAGCTCTCCCAAATTATAGCTGTGCTAACTGAGATTAAGACTTTCCCTTTTTCTGTAGCACCTGGCTATAGTTAATCCTTATTCTATATGTAAAGAGAACAAGAACTGTTTACACAACCCAGCCCTTATCTATATTTTTTCCCCCCTCCTTGCTGCAAGGAGAAGCAAAACACCACAGCTGACTTCAGCAGCTTGGGGGCTCCAAGCAAGAGGGGATGGAGGGGCTACAGCCTGCTGCTGCTGCTGTCAAGGAGCTGAGCAAAGAGGAATGAACCACAGGCAGAGGGAAGGGCACTAGCTCTGCTTTCAGCTCCAGGCACAGCTGATCTGCCACAAGGGACAGTGGGCTCCTCCCCAGTGCCAGGACGAGAGAGCTCCAGATGGCAGCAAGCTAAAAAATGCACACTTTTTATTGGTTATTCCTAGCAAAAAATCACTGCTAGGGCCTACTGAAAGACCAGACTATTTTTATAGTATTGCATCTGCCAGGAAAATTGCCTATTTCTCCTCCAACTGCTGTTTCAACTGTTAAGTACCAACAACAAAGCTTGCAAATTGCCCAAAACACCAGAATCTCAGCTGTTTTCTTGACAAAGGTCCTTCCCAAGCTGTTCTCCTAAAGATGTCACAATGTATCCCATGGCAATGCAGGATGAGATCATCATCACAGTTAAGGAGAACAGCAGAAAAATTCAAGCCAGACTTTCGGAGCATTAACCTTTTTTATCAGCGGTGCCCAGGAACCCTGTCTACAGGAGACAAGTCCCTGCTGTGCAGACACAGGATGGAAGGACAGCCTTGGATGCAAATGAGCTTAATCAGACAAAAGATGCAGATGGTGGAACAGAAGGAAAACACATGGCAAATTCTCCAAGAGTGCAGTTGCATAAGGGATGGAATTTTTCAGGAGACACTAGACAAAGAGTGGTCAGGCACCGGTGCTGCCCTGGGGTAGAGGATGGACTCTGCGAAGAGCCCTGCTGCCTGTCACCAACAGGAATGCTATTCAGAAAACATCATTAAGAAAAACCACCACCTTGGAAACGTCATCAAGGTGCCACCGGCTCAACAGCTCTGGAACTGAGCAAGAGCTGTGTGTGGAAGGGACAGCAGAGAGTAGAAATTAAGCCATGAGCCCCTGCCTCTCACTGGGGTCCCTCGTCCCAGGGCTCCAGGGAGCACGCAGACGTCCCTGCCACTTGCCGCCAGCTAACAGCACGGTGGCTTCCTCATGCCACCCACAAGACACTCTGCCAGCCAGCTTGGGAGTGGATCTGCCTCAGATCTGAAGCAGATGCAAAAATAAACACATTTCTTCGAGAAGCTGCTGCGGTCAGTCCTTGGGCAGAGGGCTGCTATAATGCAGTCCTCTCTCCACAAGATTTTCTGCAAGGAGAGGAGGAACTGGATGGTTTTAAATCAGGATATGTCTGGGATGAGCTGGCAACTGCTGAAGACATGGGCAAGTTATGCAGGTCATTCCAGATGAATGTCAATAAATATTTTTATAATACCACATCACCCTAAGGCCAGACACCTCTAACCACCAGGAAATACACCCCCACGTATGTGTCATGGCTCACAGGAGAGCGGAGCTGAGCTGACCTGGCCCTGCCCTGCCCAACAGGCCAGCGGCACTGTGGGGAGAGCAAGAGGAGAGTAGGGCAGAGCCTGAGGTCAGCCGTGCCCTGGGACTGCTGTCGTCACCATCAAGACAGGGACAATGTCCCAGGCTAGGAAGGACAGCAGTGCTGTAGAAACCTGGCAGTGATTCTGACTGTTGGTCGCGCTTTACTCCTTCTGTCTGCAAAGCTGGAGAATCTGGACAGGACTAGTGACTCAGGACCAAAACTACACTGTTTCAAACTTGATGATAGAAGGCGCCTCTGCAACACAGCGTTGGCAGAGCCTGATGCTCCATGGTCACAGGAAGGAATTACCAACATGGACACAGAGCAGCTGATGATCTGTCTGCAGGACTATCCATTTTGTTGTTACAGCTTCATTACACGACACGTAATGCCTGGAAAGATTTTTGAATGCCTAGCTCCTGGAGTCCCAGGATTGCCGAAGGATCTCAGCAGTCTCATTCATTTGCATAAATTCCCAATCTTCCCAGATCCAGAGTAGAGCTTGAAAATGGATTTTAAAAGACAAACAGAAACCGCCTTCATAATTTTTTTTTAGCAGTTTCAGGATTTAACTGAGCATGATTTTGAGCCTGGTTCCAGGAATGAGTATTTGTATCCAGCAAATCCATGGTAAGGGCTCAGCTCGTGGCCAAGCAGAGCCACAGACAATTGTGAAGTCTAAATTCACATCAAGACACTTGTTCTCTGGCTGCCCAGTACCACGTCACCCCTGCCATGGCCCATGCAGGGTGAGCACTGATCTCGATCATTCAAACAGCTAAAAACAGGGCTTCTAACTCACTATACCTCCCAGACATGGGAGGTGAACAGGCAGTGCCTTCTGTGCCACATTTGGATGACATACGGAGTGTTTACACCAGAGTTCCAGATAAGGAACTGGGTTTTTTGCTCAACATTTAATCAGAGTTTCATTAGCCTCGGGAAGAGAACAGCAAGTTCCCTGTCCTCTGCAAGGGCTTCCCTCTAGCTTTTGTTTGATCTTTTCTTCCGTCTTGACAACCTTCATGATTGTAAGTCTCCAAGATGTCAGGAACACACTCGAATTTCTCAGAACTGCTCAGGACACTTCAAATTGCTGAAAGAACTGGCATGCCTGACAGGACGGTATTTTAATGCGGAACACCACACACGTGCACAGAGACTTTGCACAGCCTGGGTCATTGCTATTTGTGCACAAACACGCCTGGACATGCATTTGCAGCGCCTATTTAGGGAGGCGAGCCAGATGCAGCAGTCCTGAATTTATTCCTTCCTTTCTCATGGCCTATTTCCAAACCGCCTTCTGAAGACAGAAGCCAGCAAACAACTGCACCACCACAGAGTTGGCGCTGTTTACACACTGTAGGTCGACTGCACAATGTCACACAAGCAGGGTGACACATGGGAAAACCTCCTGAGTGACTCTCCTGGCCATGATTCCCCCAGGACTGATCAAAGAAGGCACAGGAGCCAAGGGAGGTGACTAGTCCATGGCTCATGGTTACTAGATGACAGAGGCAGCAAGAGTCTACCAGTCCCACAGCTCCTGTGTTCGTCACCCTCCACCCTTCTGGCTTAAGGAGATATCTGAGACTTTCATAGTGACAAAAATATTAAGTCATGAACAAAGGACATACAGGTTTTATTATTCCCGGCTGCCACTCAGGACCTTTTGTTATGTAAAAGAATAATAGTAATTTTAAATCAATATACCAATATTTGTGGTCCACATATCTAGCTGGAATTTGTTCTGGATGTTTTTTCAGTTCTTCTTGTACCAATATTTTCTTCAGTGCTGACAATTAACCCTGCATCAAATCATGTCACAGAATGTCCTCACTAATTAATAAAACTAGACCCAGGCAGTTATGCATCAGCTTGCAACAGCAGCCTCATTTCAAGGAATCCCAGCTCTTCCAGCACAACTGCCAGAGCATGAATACCAGGTATGAGGACAAGCTGACTCACTAACAAACCTCAGATCAAGATCAAGATGTTTTTCCAAGCCACCAACAAGCAAATCCACTACAAGAGGCCCAGGCTGGTGTGCCAGACAGGCACTGCTGGTCTTTCAGCTGGTACAAGCCCAGCTGTCTCACAGCAGACAAGTTCCCAGAGAAGGCAACACTTCCAAGAGGAAAGGGAATTCAGCTCCACACACCGCCTTTATCTACCGCAGCCCTTCCTCCAAAGGGAAGCAGCTTCCCAGAACCGAAGGCAGATCTCCCAGAGGACTGAACCTGGGATGGAAATACTCAGCACAGAGAGGCTGAGGTCAAACCTCGATGTTTGTCCCCTCGCCAGGGGTGTACATGTCCTGCCGCAAAGTGCCTCCACGTCGGCAGGATGGTGCGGCACAAGGCCACCTTACTTTCAGTTACCTGAACACTGGTGCGGGTTTAAGGTAATGTCACTGGTTATGGGCTGCCTTGCAAACAAGGCCTGAAGCCTGCTGTCACCTGCAGAGCCGAGCAGCCCATCCCAACCATCACTCCAGGGACAGGGGGAGGTGCAGGTGCTGCCCGAAGCTCCCAAGGACTCACGCTCTTTATAGGATGTGCAGTGGGGTCGTCAGGTGGACGCACGTTCTCTCTACAGCCAGGACACCCTGTTCCTTCGACACAGACCACAGCTTTGTTCAGGGAACTGTTTTGCACTCCTACAATGGAGTTGACTACACAGAAGGCAGCTGCCTCTGTGTCTGCAGTCAGATCCAGCACATGGAAGCAGGGGGTTACTGTTAGATTTTACCCCCATGCACCCGGATCAAAGATGCCCTGCTGCAGAGGTGCCAAGGACCGGATCAGGTCACAGAACATCATTCTCTCACCATTAATGGCACATCAGATCAGAAGAGAAGTCAGCACTCGGTGTCCTCAACACACCTGGGCTCAAAGTCCTGGCATTTCCCAGCCAGTTCCTTTTTCAAGTCCTCAAAAATGACAAACAGAAATCCAGAAATTTTATTCAGGATAGACCCAAGACAAAGCAGATGAACAAGCTGAAGAAAATCATGGGAAAACAAATCTCAAAAAAAACAAGGAGGAGGAAAACATGCACAAGGGAAGCAGAATCTTCAGCATGGGGTGGCAGACACACCTAAGCAAGGCACTGGCCATGAAAGCGGAGCTGGGTTCCTTTTGTAAAGAGGCATACTCCTGACTCTGCCTTTTCTCTGTGTTTTTGGAACTGTTCCACTTCTACAAAGTTTTGAAGCCTTAAAAATGAAGCCATTCTGAGGGTACAGTGTTGCCTGGCGATGCTTTCCATCAGCCTTCTCCAACTGCCTTGTAAACAATCACTTCCCACTCCTGTTGTGTAATGATTCAAAGAGGAAAACAAGCTGTATTTACTTTCTCCAACCCAGTGATCCCAGCCCTGACCCAAAGCAACTGCATGGGCTGCCAGGCCTCCTCCTCCTCCACGTCCTCCTCCCAGCCGCGGTCTGCAGACCAGTCAGTGGAGAGAGCGAAAGGGCAAAGTACACAGAAACAGGGAGCACCAAACTCTCTTGCCCCCTGGGCTATTTTAATCCTGCTTTCTTTCAACTACTCTGAGCCTCAGGTTTTGTTTTCCTTCTGGCTCACGCAAAGGCTGAGCAATCTGCAAAAGCAAACCAGACTCCTCCTGACAATAATAAGCTGATTCTCACCAGTTTAACAGTAGGTAGCTACTAAGGGTGCAATTTAGGACTTTACTGATTTTAATATGTAGCTTATGAGAACACAGCAGGTGCCAAGCAAGTATCCCAGGGCACCCAGACTTCATTTTATTCTTGTTTGTGCACGTTCACTGGGCTCGGGGACCGTGGCAGTAGGCAGATAGGTAAGCATTCAAGGCTGGAAAGGTTGTGCCAATAAACTACCAAATATTTACAGTTTACAAGAGAGCGGTGAGGGGTTGGATCAGCAGTTCAGTAGGAAAAAGCTCCAATTTTAAAACTCATGTAGGAAGCACGCCCTCACTTGCGTTTGGACAGTATCTGACACAAACTGAGGCCTTGTTTGGCACGAATATACTGATTTCAGCATTATTCAGGCAAGCGAAGCTCAACCGACGCCCCCCTCAGGATGTGACCCACCAGAGCAGCTCTCTCAGTGCCAACTGGCAAAGGTCAAAAGGGACAGCAGCTGATGTTTCATCCGATTGCACTATCAGGCCTGACAATCAAATCTGGTACCTCCTGTGATGACCTCCTTGTCACTCGAGTTTTCCCACCATGTACATTTGACAAAGGGACAGGTACGATGCAAGCATTAACTCTTCTGGGTATCAGGAACGATCATAGAATCATAGAATCGGTGAGGTTGGAAGGGACCTTTAAGATCAAGTCCAACCATTAACCCCCCCTGACAAAAACCACTTCTAAACCCTGTCCCTCAGTACCACATCTACCCTTTTCTTAAACACCTCCAGGGATGGGGAATCCACCACCTCCCTGGGCAGCCTATTCCAATGTTTAATAACCCTTTCAGTGTAAAAATATTTCCTGATATCCAATCTAAACCTGCCCTGACATAACTTGAACCCGTTTCCTCTTGTCCTATCCCTTGTCCCCAGGGAGAAGAGCTCAGCCCCCATGTCTCTACACCCTCCTTTCAGGGAGTTGTAGAGGGGGATGAGGTCTCCCCTCAGCCTCCTCTTCTCCAGGCTGAACAACCCCAGTTCCCTCAGTTGTTCCTCGTAAGGTTTGTCCTCCAGACCCCTCACCAGCTCCGCAGCCCTCCTCTGGACACGTTCCAACACCTCAATGTCCTTCCTGTAGTGAGGGGCCCAAAACTGAACGCAGCACTCGAGGGGGGGCCTCACCAGTGCCGAGTACAG
>VXBO01012811.1:22306-52446 GCA_013400135.1 Rhinoptilus africanus
CCCAGGTTGCTCCAAGCCCCGTCCAACCTGGCCTTGAACCCCTCCAGGGATGGGGCAGCCACAGCTTCTCTGGGCAACCTGGGCCAGGGGCTCACCACCCTTGCAGCAAAGAATTTCTTACTAATAGCTCATCTAAATCTCTCTTTCAGTTTAAAACTACTCCCCCTCGTCCTATGGCTCCCCGCCTGATGCAGGTCGCAGCCCATATCTCCTGCAGCCCCTTTGGGCACTGGAAGGTGGCCATTGCCCCCACGCTGTCAAAGCCTGGCCTCTTCCCAGTGCTGCTGGCAGAGGGGCCTTGTCTGAGGAGAGCCCTTGGACCGGGGCTCTCAGGGAGCTGGAAGGATGGGGTGGGGGCATCAGTGCCTCAGTGGCTTCTCCTAGCACTCCCAGCTCAAAGCTCTCCTGGGTGTCACCATCATCCCCATCACCACACACTGCTGCTGCGAGGCCAGCAGAGCGGAGGCATGGGAGGCAGATGCCTGCCCAGACCCTCCACACCACGGTGTATCTACAGGCAGCAGACACGCACACTAACTAATCTCACAGAGATCATCAGATATTTGCAATGCCCACAGTGACCTCCATCATCCCTCACCTAACGGGTCTCTTGTCTTCCCCGCTGCCTTCAGAGCCACTTCTATTCTGAATATTTTAAAGATTGCAGCATGACTACAAATAGAGCAGGCTATTTCTGGAGCTACTGTAAACAAATCAAAAAACAACCACAAACAGAATGTCAACGTCTCACGAAGAGCCATCTTTAATGTTCCTCCTCAATGTATGTCGCAACGAGAGCTGTATTCTGCCGGAGCAACATTGCATTGTTTACAGGGAGTTGACATCAAACACGAGGAAACACAAAATGTTAAAGGATTAAGTACAACCTTGGTAAAAAGGGACATTAAACATGCATCTATTAAAAAAATGCTCCAATTATTAAAAGTGTCACCAATTAGAAGAAAAATATATGTAACTACAATCGAACAAATTCTTTTTTCCTTGTAGTTTACTCAAAAGAGGAAATGATTACTTTCCTGGCTAACATAATGGATTTTCCTTGACCAAGCTGTAGCAGTAGTTAATTAAACACATATTGGTAATGAAGTGTAAGCTCTTCAGATTCACTTTCATAATTAAGACACAGGTAGAGACATTAATTTCCAGTGTAGCTCCTTTTAATCAGAAAATACATAAGGGGAAGCAGCAATGTGGAATTAGACATGGCAAGCCGATCGACGTTAGAGACTGTATCCTCAAGCAAAGGATTTTTTTATTGCTATTGTTATAAAGCATTAACTCCTTTTTGATGAGAGGCATGAGGAACTCTTTCTAATTTAGTGATTTGATCCCTGATTTTACCCATGCAGACCTCGGTACAGGACTGGGGCCATCATTCCATAGAAAATTATACATACACCTGGAGTGGGAGAGAAGACAGTGGTTTGTGGAAGCTCTGGAGCTTCTCAGCATGTTAATGTATTTACAAAAATGGGACACAGATCAAGGAAGTTTTACTTCTAATACAGCAGAGTATGATTTATATACTTCTTCCATTCAGCTCTCCTGAAAAATCTTGCACACGCTAATACCACTCTTGCCTATTCTTAATGATGTCATTGGCAAAACTCCTTATTTCAGGAGGTGGACTTCAGATCCAAAACCCCCGGATCAGTCAAAGGTCTAAAGAAGATGGAAGGAACCAGCCGTACCAACCCAGCCCCCACAAGCTGACCCAGGATCAAGGAGCAGCTTTACACATGCCAGCATTCCGACAGGGTGAACAATAAGCACTCCTGTATGCTTGCGAAACTGTGCTGGTGGAGGGAAACCTTGCTGAAGGAACCCTGCCCTGCTGGTAAAGGAAGGGTATTTTTGTCAACAGAAATCGTGTTGATGCTCAGGCTTCTGATGACACGGCAGCATTTGTCAGCGCTCACAGCCCTGCACACCCCATTACACTGGTTCAAGGAGCTGCTGCTCTACTAAGCTAAGGCCAGTCTGTATCAGTGTAACTACCTGTACCAGGCTTTCATCCCATCCAGATGTAGCTATACATAACAAAAGTGGTAAGACAAGATCAAACATAAATGCCCTGTACATGGAGAGGATGCATGATCAGAGCTCAGCCTTCTTGGGCAGATGAAGAGCTGCTGGAGCAAACACAAGCTGGAGCAGATGAAAGAACTGCTGTAAGATCCATGGAAGGTGTTTCTACAAGCCCATCTTTTGCAGTATCAACACGTTATCACCTCCATTCCCCTGCCAGAGCCTTATCCCACAGCAGACTCAGCACAAGAGCATGTCCTTGAGCCTCAAGTGCTGCTGTTCACAGCCTAGAGCCGTACCCACAACTTCCTCTCATTAGCTTGGTAAGGGTAAGCACTAGGGTTTGTTTTCTGCATCTCAGCAGCAGATGCTTCCTCTGCCTTCAGAGAGAGATCCATCAAAAGTGACTTCCCCGAGACAGCAAATCAGGCCAGTCTCCTACAACAGCACAAAGCATCTCTAAGGCAGAGTTCGCAGAGGTTATTAAGCCCTCCTTTGAGCCACCTCCTGAGCTCTCTGGCTAGAAAAACGGACTGGAACCATAATGTTTGTTTTTCTATTGTTCCTCAATGTGACAATAATTCTACCATATGAATGACTAGGCCCAGACTCAGCAAACACAGCACAAGAAGCAGAACTTCATCCCATCTCTTTCTTGACCCTCTTTAAGATAACTCAGGAAAAGTGAAATCCTCACAACTTGCATACACAGGAATTGCTTCTGCTCAGATCTGTGACTCTTTTAAGCTCCTGATTCAAATAAAACACTTTTTCTCCACAGTAAGTAAGTGGAAGTTGTTGTTCTTCAGCTCCATCCACCCTGCCAGTGTAAAGGCAGCACTAACATGGCATAAACAAGGCCCTGCCCTGACCAGATGGGTGTGACAAACTCCTTCAGACTCCAGAACCAGCTTCCTCAAGAGCCTTTTATTCAAATTCCTGAGTATATTTCAAGTCCAACTGCTAACAGTCCTTGAAAAAAAAAAACCACCCAAACCCAAAAAACCTCTGAACCAACCCCCAAACCGCCTCCAAATCCCCAGTCAATCAGCATATAGCAGGAACTCAGTAATTTCACTGCAAGTTTTTGGTTTCAACACGATGCAGAAAATGGGAATGATCTTTGTTTTGCAATAGGGTTAGTTATTACAGCTTGTTTTTTTAAAAAAAACACCTCACCACTCTGTCCCAAACTCAGATATGACACAAAACCACTGGTAGGACATCTATCCTTAAGGAAGTGTCCAAAAGAATGCAGGACACTACAGAAATTCTTCACTGTTTAAAAGAGAAGCCACCTGCTAAGGAAAGCCAAAATGCATTAGCAGGTCACCTCCAAGAAAACTCTGGCTTGGAACAACAAAAGATAGAGGAGATAACTTAAGTCACATTTTTCTTCTGACTTGCCTCACTAGTCAGTTATTATCCAGAGGCTTCAGCTTGCTGGAGTTCATTTTTTTGGAGTGACAACTGACATGGAGTCATAGTGACAGCCGAGATACCCAAAATACTGTAAAGCACCCTCACCACCCTACAGATCTCAACAAATATTTCTGACCTTCATAGTCATAAAAATTACCTAAAAATTAGACACAGTCTATAAATGACAAATCTGAAAAGACACAGAAAACAAATGCTTGAATATACAGGTTACCTCAGCTGTTTGAGTCACCACACGTCCGCCCCATCACTTCATGCTCTGAAATCCAGAAAAATGTCTGAGTCAACACTGACATTTTGACTGAAGACTCCAAAACTGCACTGCAGAGAGTTGCCTGGAACACCCCCTAACCCATGAATTCTTACTCTGTTCCTTGTTGTAGAATTGGACAGTATCACATGTTCCTACTACTGCTTGTAATTTCAAAAGAGCAGGGCTAAACATGGGTTATACACCTCTGCTAGCAGAGATACACGAGTTAGGAGTGATCCCTCACTAGCACCAGAAACAGCATCCCCTAACAAAACTGCAGTTACTCAGTCAAGGTTCTTTCTTTAATTGTACAGCATGTTTCATGCGTGTGGGCTGTGCCTCTTTGCTTAGGTGCACTGTGGGATGTCCTGGTTTGAGGTAAAACAGAACCACCTTTCTGCTCAGTAATTTTATTTCTTAGCTAGGCCTCTAACTCTCTGAAATCAACAGCACGTTGTGTTTGAAACAGTTCGTTCAGATAAGACGGTTTGTGCCAAGGAATGGTATGCAGCAAGGCTCTTGCTTATACTTATTGCTGTAACAACCAAGGTCAGATAATTTTGTTATTTACCCCATTGGAGGGTCAAAAGCAGAAAAGTGTAGAGGGGTCCCACCTGCGGAGAGGAGCGGACAGGACAGGTGACCAGAAGTTGACCAGCAGGGTATTCCATCCCATCTGCTCCATGCTCAGTATAAAAGCTAAGGGATGAAAGGATCACCTCACTCTTCCTTCAGTGTCTGACTCCGAGGAGGACCCTGCCTGTTCATCTGCCTTTGATGCTGATCAGTGCGTTCCTGACTCCAGCTCTGGAACCCGGTTCCCACCCGTCGCCGAGTCCAGACCAGGACTGCCCCAGTGCCTTGCCAGTGACGTCATCCTGGGAGCTAAATACGGTTTTTATATACTGTATCTATTTAATAATTTTCCTTTTTATCTTATTAGTATTTTATTAAAGTAGTTTAGTTTCTTCTAAACTCATAAATCTCTTTATCTCTCCTCCTCCTCCTCTCCATGCATGAGAGGCTGGGGGGGAGCATGTGTCGCTGGCCACTGGCCAATTTGGCCAAAACCACGACACCGGAGAAATTCCTTTTCAGGGTGGTAACACACTTCTGTCACAAGCAGCCTGAGGGCAGATGTGCGAGGAGGCTGAAGCACAAGCAGGCAGCCACGGCACCTGCTGCCCCCCTTTCTCCATGGGACACAGGAGCCTGAGCAAGGAGGCGGCTCCCTGCAGTAGCCATTACTTGTATCGAGCCACACGAATACACAAAGAAAATGCAGCACAAGACAATGTGCATCACTACTGAATCTGGGCTCTGCACATCACTAAGACTCTTCAGGACAAGCCAGAATTGCGTCTGTCACACACAGGATGAATATGTTCAATGCAGACATTCTGCATAAATTCTTGAGCTCTGCATACAATTACAAGGCTCTTTCAAGGCTACAAAAATAACCCCTTTATTATTTTGTAGGAACCAGATGACCTTTTTTTTGTCCTTAGTGGCCATCAATAAAAAAGTACTAAAGGAAGATACCAGATCTAATTGGCTACTGAACTGTGATATCATGAGAGTCCAAAGGGCAGTCTCCACAGCCTTCCTTAGCCACAACACTTCTCTGTCTGAAACAAAAAGGAATTGGTAGGAAAATGCTCCAACCTATGAGGAATTATGAGTACATTGCACATGCACGTAGACTAAATCCTTGTTTAGAGAAAGCAACAAATGAGTAAATACATTCCCAGGAAGGTTCTATTTTTTGAAGAAAACCTCAACCAATCATGAAAATAATTAAAATATTCAGAAAGAAAACATAACACAACAACAGTCACTGATGACACTTTTTAATTCAGTATGGCCAGTCTTTTTGAAAGTAACTTGTGAAACAGAGTAAGACAAAACTAGAGGATAGGCAAGTTTCATATTTACAGTCATTTGAACGTAATAGTGTAAAAGCTTAACTCAAATGGTGGCGACAGAAGCATGGAAACATACAAAGAATAATCTTTTTTAGAACATTATTAGAGTTTTATTATATTATCTTCTTAACTATTAAAAGGACCTACTGTATTTTTTACTGCCTGATTCTAATTCACCAACTTCTCCTCAAAATGACTTGCAATGCAAAAAAAAAAAGCCACTTTTTCTGTTTGTAAACAACAAAACCACCTGCTTTTGTTTATCCAGACATTATTGAAGTGGCACAGCAGAGTTAACACTAATGCTCTACGCTTTACCATTAAATTAAAAAAAAAAAAAACCAAACAGTTGGTCAAAAAGCAGAAAACCAGACCAAGCCAGTGTAATCATTCAGTTGGATTCTGGATGACAATCAGGAAATAGTCTTTATCTGGAGAAAGAAAAACAAAAAATTATTCTTTCATTGCTGGTATTTGTTCACAGCAACAGTAAATTTCAACATTTTTTCATATCTCACTGCCACCCAGTGGGAACTATAGAATCCTGACATTCATTCTCAATGAGCAAAACAGGCTTGGCATGTCAGATCGCTTATTTTGATGAGTTTTATGGAGGAAAAAGTCTCAGCTTTAGAAACCGCGTGCTCATGAGGCAATTGAATTGGACTCAGCTTCTGCCTAGGAAGAAACAGCAACTGGCACATGCAATGATGGAATCAAAACAGGCGGTGCAAGACAAGAGGTTTCCCTTATCTCACAGGCAGACTGCTGAGCTGCAGTGGCCGTAGTTGCATTTTTCCTGGAGCAATGCTTATTCCTCTCTTTTCACCCTTCAAATATAAATCAGAGGCTGCCTCAGCATAAATCCCAGAGCCTGCCTGCCTCAAGCAGTCCCTGCGGAGCACTGCACTGACAACTGCAATCACTCCTCTGCCTTCACAGCAGCACAATCCCACTATGGAGCCCCTGCAAAGCTGAGTTCCTGCCATGTTAATGAACTGTACTTATCTCCTTGCTTCCTATTTCATAATTTGATGAGATACTGAGAATGTTTCCTGAAAAGAAGGTTGCTGCTGGTATACTCTGCAACTCATGATTACAGCTACAATATGTTCTATTAGTTTCCTCTGAACTGGAAAATCTATCAGACTGTTTTGCTTTATCACTCAATGTACAGTGCTGAACTCAAAACATACTCCTTTCCAACTCTTGTGGTTTTATACTGGAAAATGTGAAGTGTGAGAGGCTGCAACACGCTTTCAAACACTATTTAACAGTTTCTACTTTGATCAACATGAAATGAGGAAAGTGATTTCCCATGTTCAAACATGAAAAAGCAAACTTAGGCAAAAGATAAAAGCTTTCAACCCTGAAGAAAGCAGAACAGCTCCTTGGAAAAGAAGAGATTACACAATGTGAATAAAGCAGCAGGCAGAACTTTTCTCTCAGGCTGACAGTGTTGATCTCACAAGGAAAGAATTCTGCTGGATTCCCTGATACCTGCTTTCACCCCATTCGCTTTTACCTGGTGCCACCATGATTTCGTTTTTCTTGGAGCGGATCCGCAGGAACGTGAGGTCATTCTGGGGATCAATGTCTCGCACAGTGCTCCTTGCCTTCATGATGAAGCTGTGCATGAGGCCTGCATACTGAATCGTTGTGGAGTTGTCCATAGTACTTTTGATGGGAATACCTGCAAGAAACAGGTAAGGGACAGGTAAGGTACCTGCAAGGGACAGTGACAAAACTCCAGAACTAAGTTCACCTTGGGCATCATCAGGTCCAACTGGGGTGGCTGGTTAATGTCAGCAGATGTTGTTGCTACACCAGGGATTAGGAGTGTTCTTTTTAAAAGCTTAAAAGAAGAACATGAACAGAAATAAGATGTGGAAAGTCTCAGATCTGGAACCACAGGTGTAGGTGAGAACTGTTTACCTCTAGTAGCATCAGTGCTTTACTTTTGCTTTTTCATTTATTTGTTTATTTATGAGATTTATAAATAGAAATAATTAACAACAAAAATAAGTATCTGGGGTGAGAGAAGAGATACCAATGTTTCAGTTTTGCTCTCCTGACTGGGGACACCTTTTCCTTTCAGAAAGGTTCCTGAACATGCCAGTTAAATGACACTCAAGTAAGTCAGGCTGGGGTCAGTGTTGATGGAGGAAGACATCAGCTGCTGATACAATGACAAAGCGGAGGCACTGACATTTAGCCATAAGAGTTGATGCAGTCCTGCGACGTCCCTTGTTCAATTCCCGCACACCAGCCAAGAGGGCAAACACACTGACGTTGCCTGGACAGAGCTTTCCCTCCCTTATATACTTCTGCCAGCCACTGAATATGTTTTCCCATAAAAAGCCAGCCGAAATTCAGCTCACGTGTCAGAACAAGGCAACAGCCAACTACCAAATACTAGCGTGGCAGAAATACTGCTGCAGGTCTATGTTCAAATAAACACAGCTTCCGCCTGGAGAGCACAATCCATTATTCACTATCATGAATGATGGTTAGACTCAATGATCTTAAAGGTCCCTTCCAACCTAGGGAAGGGACCTTTAATGATTCTATGAAAAAGCAGCAAGCAGGAACACAAGTGGCATACAAGGACACAATGATCTGATCTTCAATATATTAATATACAGCCCCTGTCTTCTTTTCTAAGGATTTTTTCTAGGAAATGTTCAATTTAAATTGATAATCACACAATTTTAAGAAGTTAGGGTGATCACAGTATATTCAGAGTGCTCTGAACAAGTCTGCTCTGTTGGACCCTTCAGTGACTCCAGAAAGAGACAATGAGCTTATGCGTCTCAGGAGGCCACAAGCACAAGACAGCTGCCAAGCTACTCAAGTCTACCAAGACAGCAGCATCCTGCACACACACAGCAGCAAGATTTGAGATGTCATAGGAGCTTTTAGTGCTACTGATAAAGGCTTTGACAGAACACAGTCTCAAACACTGGTGTAACTCAAATATTTCTAAGCTTTTGCAATTTATTCTATTTAATTTATTTCCTAAAATAATAAAGTGAGCTTGCAGAAAACGGAATCCAATTTTCTCTTGTAGCCTAACTGTCTATCTGCTTTGGCTACAGGGAAACCTTTGCTAAAGGCAGACTGCAGTCTAAATGCAAGTAGTACAATCAGTGGTCCTTAAAGTACACGTTTAGAATAAGCTGTATCTCAGAAAACAGTACCTTCAGAATTAACAACAATGATTCCTTGCACTCCTTTTTGGCTCTGAATACGCTTCAGTGTTTCTTCCACCTCAGCCTGCAAACAGAGAAAGAACAAATCAACAGATGATTATGCCTGCTATTTGCCTTTCACCAAAGCTTTGTAGTAACATGTCTGAAAATAAAGCTGCCCAAAGATGATTCAAACAGATATTACCTACACCGTTCTATACAGCAAAGTGTCTATACTGCTCAGTAACACCTTTTCTGCATGACCTTTTCAGTTGTTTTCCATCTGTCTTCACTCTTCGCTCATCTGTGATTATAAGTTGTACATACTTTGAACTCCCCTCTAAGCTTTTCCCCTCTCCTCCTCCCCAACCCTCCCGCAACCTCCCACATCAGTTCCTTACTGTAGGCTTGCAACTGGAAGACTGCTTAGTCAGACTGCTACAATCTAGCTGTCAAGCAAAAATCACGTATTAAAAATATACAGGGAATTTATGAAAAAAGAAAAATAATACATTCTGGGTGCAAGACTACCGTCCCTTTCATCAAATGAATGCTAAGTGCAATTACACATAAGAAAAGTGAGGGGAAAAAGAATGAATAAATCCTATTTATCATCACGAGTCATGCTGGGATAGCTACAAGATTATAACCACTAGCAATAATTTACAGCTTTGCCAAAGAGAAAAAAAAAGAAAAATGAAAACTGAAGGCCAAGGCAGTAGTCCCTTTGCCTTCTCTGTAAACGTCACCATCAGCTTCAGAAGAGCTTTCAAACCCTTTTGCACAACTGCCATTGCATTAATCAAAATTTAACTATGGGTTTAATAGAGTCATAAAACCTCAGCACCTGAGCTGTTTTCCACACTGGGTAAATATCTAGCATTTCTTATTTCTATTAAAGGAAACAGAGACATGCTGCATCTTTCAGATCCTGCAAGACAGAGTCCCATAGAAATGGTCCAGAAGGGAAGACAGGAATCACCTGAACTCAGGAAAGGTGAGACCTGTACGGGGCAACTGGCAAAATGTGTGTCTTGGGCCTCGTAAATAATCCTCTCTACAATTCTACCCCACAGCAAATGAGCCCAGCCATGTTATAAGCCCTGTTCCCACGGAAAAGGGCTTGTCCTAACAAAACAACACAGCCTCAGAACTACCAGCAAACTTTCTACAGAGTGCTGTTAGTGTAAGCAGCTTGGAGTAATAAGTAAAATCTGTTGCTGATAAGAGATGGTACCACCTGAGTTCGTCTTTACGAAGCAGTATTTTCTGCCTTATCCAGAATAGAAGAATTCAGTCTTTTCAACAAAGCTCTTGATTATTTCTGAATGCTGGACTGTTTTCCAATGTAAGACAAGGGAAGTGAAACAAACTACAGAGTGCACAAGTGCTGAGAGAAATATGGCACATATTTAACAATGTGGTACATTGTTAAATCTGAAATGATTTCCTGACCTCTTAATAGCAGTATTTAAGTCATGATTCGTTAAACACTTTCTTCATTGAACCTTAACAAACGTATTTGGATGCAATGAAGCATCTGTACAGAACAATACAAATTTGTAATTTCTTCCAACAACCAACAGCCTCTCCAACTGACAGGCAGGGTGATTCTCTCCAACAGCTCACTGCTGTTGACACAGGAAGCTCTTCCCTCCGGCCCCATTCTTACTCCCTGGCACACACAGAGCTCCCACACACAGTCGCTCCGGTGCTTGTCCAACACCTCCACAAGGCAGTTTAACTCACCAGACCAGCACAAATGAGAAAACAACTGTATATTTAACTCCTGAAACTAACAGTACCTACCTCAATATGGGCTGAATAACTACAAGAGACAGTGTATCGGGAAGGAGGGTTCCAATCAAAAAGGAGAATAAATACTCCTCCATCAGCAGTTCGCTCTTGTGTAACCTTTGCTGTATATACAATATAACTGCCTTTATCTTCCTGTTTTCATCTAGAAAGGTTCAACTCCTAGGTTCACCTACAAAGCATGTCATCTTAGACGACTTCAATTTTCCACCTACAACTTAGGTTGGTATTTATTTCTTTAGAAATATTCCACATATTTTGATCCCCAATTTCAGGAATGTGTGCAAGCCAACAATACGTTTGAATAGGGAGCAACCTCTGATACAATAACAAGGAAATAAACAAGTTTCAGGTTCCATATACTACTAAACCGCCAGTTGTCTTAAAGCTGCCTTTTCCCCCGCGTGCTTTCAGCTTTGGGAACTGTAACCTGGCAGCCGTAAGAAACACAAACATTCTCCTTCTTCGGCCTGCCGTCACACGGCCTGCTCCAATTCTGCTTCCACAGAATTAGCGGAAGGTTTATGGCAATGAGACGCTTTCAGGGCCGCGATTCGGGGCAGAAGCCCGTCTGGGCTCGGCCCTCCCAGTGAAACGCCTCCGTGACCAAGCAAGGGCACCCGGAGACAGCAGACACGGGAAAGCCGACCGCCCCTCCGCCCGAGGAGGCCCTCGGGCCACTGCCCCCAGCCTCGCCCGGCGCCTGCTGTGGGCCGGGCGCCAGCGGTAGCGCCAACACGGGCGTTCCCCATGCCGGAGCCCTCCAAGAGCCGGGCGAGGAGTGGCCCAGGAGCCCCCCAGGCCGCACAGACCCCCCGGCCGTACAGGACCCCCGGTACGCCCTCACCCACCATCTCGAGCCAGCGCCTCTCCGCCTGTCACGGCCCCACGCGCATGCGCCGCCCGCACGGCCAATCGGCGGGGAGGGGGGCCCGTACGGTGAGCGCCCTGCCCCGGAAGCGCTTGTGCCAGGGCAGGGCCAGCCCTCGCCCAGCGCTCCAGGGCCCGGCCCTGCCGCCATCCCCGGGACGCACCTCTCACGTAACCGTGGTGGGGCGGGGAGAGCTTACCGCCCCGGTGAGCCCTGGCCCCGCTGATGCACCCCTAAACCGGCCGGGCCGGGGAAAAAACCTCGTGAGACCCCGCCGCGGGCCCGGGGACTCGAGTCAGACGGGTAAAGATGGCGTCTGCCCCGGGTAAGGAGTAGAAAGGTGAGCTCGCGAACTATTTTCTTTTTTCAAGTATTTGACGTGGCAGATTCGGTCACTAGTCATTCAGACCCAGCAGGGACTACTCTCTGCGCAGAGACAACAAATTCCTCTAGTAGATCTTGCCATTTCTGCACTGCTGGGAAGCTGATGGGTCGAGAGCAGACATGGAAGAAATTCTTCGTTAGGATCCAAGGAATAGAGCTGTTTTCCCTTCTAGTGGGTAGTTACAGCTCTGTGAACAAATTAAATTCTAGTCTCTCAGCAGCGAGTTTTAAAACTTGGCTACAGAAAGTCATTTTACCACAGACGGATTCACCTTCTAGTTCCAGCAGTGATGTAATGATGTAGGTAAGCAGCGCGCAGCCGCCAGCTTAAGCTCCGCAGGGCACTCCCAGCTCACCACCTACAAAACCACCCCCAACCCCACCCAGACAGGCCCTGACATCAGGCACAGGAGAAATGAGCAATGAACTAATGTCATGGTGCAGTGGAGTTGTACATGTATCATACCACACAGTTATGCATTGTGATTCTGTTTTGGGGTTTTTTTTGCACACCCACCCCCCATCCCCCGCCTTTTTTAAACTTCATCTGTATATGCAATATCCACATAGCTGTACTAAATTATATCTACACAAAGCAGTCTCAGAATTTGGGTTTGTAGAACTTACTATCATGCCTTTAAGTGATTTCTTCCAAAGCATAGAGGAAGCAACTCAAAACTAACCTCCCCTGCTGCAGAAAAAAGGCAATTCTTATTGCATGTATTTACTTGCATAGTTGAGAGTTGTTGCTACTAACAAAATTGTATAAACCAAACCTGTGTGAACATCTGGGAAAGCAGAGAGAAAACTCAGTGGGAAGGTCTGCAGCAAGGAAGTTGACCTCTGTGGAGGAGGATCAGTTTAGGGAACATTTCAACAAACTGGACATAAATTCATGAGACCTGATGGGATGTTTTGGTGAGCACTGAGGGAGCTGGCCAATGTCATTGTCAAGCCAATCTCGACTATCTTTGCAAGGTCCTGATGATCAGGAGAGGTTCCTGATGACAGGAATAATATAAATACCACTTCTGCCTTCGAGGAGGAGGCTCAGGGTAACTGCAAGGCTGGTCACTCACCTGAGCTTTTTTCCCTAAACAGAAAAGAGAACACAGCCTTGCACAGTCATAGCTCATTTTTGTTATCACTGCAATAGTGGCACAAGCAAATGTTGAAGCGGTAGCTCCTACAAGACCTTCCTCCAGACCATCTCCCTTAGAGCACTGGTGCTGACAGACCAGCAGCTTCACCCACTCCTCAGGGCAGCAGCCCCAGGACCACAAGCACTAAAAATGTTTGATCTGCAGTTTCTAACGAGTGACAAAGGCAGCCGTGTCTGAAATCTCCTAATGGATTTCCAGTGCAATCAACAATGGCAGAAGCCATCTTGGGAAAGAAACATTCCTGAAGGACTTTACAAGGACAACTTCAGAGAGCCTAACCTTTCATCCCCCAAAAGAGCAGACACACAATTTATTTGCACATGGATGCTTCGTAACACAGAAGGAATGACGACGAGACTACCAGCTCTTTAAGTAGTTTTATAAAAGTATTTGACTTACTGAGATACTGTTACAGTTACCTGAGTATTTGAAATTACAATGCAAGGAAATTTCAACAATGAATTTCAGTACAGTATTTTACAATCCAGTGCTGCTGATCCCAGTTTATACACGAGTTCACTAGAGCACATATACACAAACAGTGATTCTTGAAGAAAATTAAAAGACACCACAAAAAGGAGGCTGGAGATACCAATATAACAGAGAGAGCTGAGATTACAAATCCAGTGCAGTGTGTAGTAAAAATTCAAACAAAAAAAATTAAACCAGCTTTTCTTCTTTTACTTTTCTCAGAATAATAAAAAAACGCCTTTTTTATACAAGCAACTGAATTTAAAAAACCAAACTTCCATATTAGATCAGGGAAGACATGACTATGTCTTCTAACCCAAACCACTCTATGACACATCTGCTGTGCATCTCATTAGTACAGTAACATTTCCTGAGCTACCCAGAACAATAAGGCTTTGTTAATTCTTGGATCAGCGGCTTCACATTTAATTTTCTCATGTCATTCTCATAAGGCAAAATTCTAAATAAAAGTTATTTTAATACTTGAAAATTAGGATGAATTGACAGGTGCATATGAATAGAGATTTGTGACATAATATGAATTTACACAGCTCAGGTTACTAAATCAGTTGAAGTAGTGGGAGACAAATTCATTAATCTGCTGAAAATCTTACTTTTAAGTCCAATTCATAATAAACTATTATATGGGATACCAGATGCTGTGGACTCATCCACATGTTTTCACCAGATCCCCATATAAAGAACAGAAAAGTGCACCAGTGGCTTAGATTAATTCCTGTTTATTTCTACAGAAATGTTTGTAAGAACAAATTTGTTAGCATTTACAATGCTGACAAAGTAAAATGCCTAAGTGTTCTTAACCTCTGACTTCAGAATATTGCCTATATAATACAGTAAAGTTGCTTTAAATTTTTTATATTTTGGTCAAATCCAATGTTTCACAGATTAATTTTCCCCCCCAATGAATTCTTTATTTACAATATTTTAAAATTGTATCTGGTGCATGGGATATCCAGCCCCCTTTCCTCCATCCTAATACAGCAGAAGAGACATACAAACATGCTGTTTAAATTAAAGAAAAAATTGAATAAGTGGAATCCCAGACTGCAAAAATATATACAAGCATTTACCTTTTTCCTGAACTAAACATTTCAACCATAAAAATATTAAACAGCCATACCCTATAGAACTAGGGCTAAGGCTATTTCAATTATAACTATTCTTTATTTTAAAAATATAGGGCTGAAAACCTTTTGGGTGATATTTATACATTAACAATATTTCTAGGTTCCCTACACGAATCATAAAGCATTATGCAGAACACTGACTATTTTTCATAGCGTAATCTTGCACTATCTTGCTTAATTTAATATCTCTTGTAAATACGTTAGATAACTACATTTCCTTGTAAGAATTAATAAAAACAAAATATTTATAAGGCTTTTTTCTCCTCATGAGCTGTATTACTGTAATATATCAATCACATGGTTTAAAGTTGGCAGATTATCCTCCTCGTAAAGCCATGAGGTATGGTTAATTCTCGCCATCATTGAAACTGTAAGAGGGTCATTTCTATGTCATCAGAAACTCTTTTCCATGCCTTTCCTAGAACATGCATGACAAAAGAGCTATTCACTTTAAGTCTAATCATTCTGCCTTCCAATAATCATGTATTGTATGACATGCAAAACTCTTGAAGTCAGTTAAAAACTGTAGTGTGTTGGTTCTTCTTAGGCCTGAATCAGTTTTTTCCTCTTATCGTTTAGATGGAAGGGACAGCAGGGAAGAAACACTCTCTTCAAGACTGGAAGTTCAGTTCTACAGTTTCCCACTGTCCCGCTTCAGCTCAGGTATCTAGAAGCCTCTTAAAAACAGCTTGCTGTCCCGAAGGCTCTGAGATGCGCTTATGCTTTAATATGTGCTACATGCTATTTCAAGTGTCAGGTCTCTTACTACGGCTAACAGCTCCGCTCATTGAAGTTTGCTTTCCTCCCTTCACATAAGGAAAGAGCTGACCATACCCAAAAAGTGCATTCAGTCTAAAGGAGCAGTAAAATGCAAAATGTTATTGTAAACCAGAAGAGAATCGAATACTAACATAGTCTAAAAGGAAGTAAAAGATGTTATTAATCCAATAGGAACTCACAAAAGTTACTAGCTATAAGCAGCTTAGGGTGAATTAGCTTAGAAACCTCCCCTGAAAACCTTGGTTTCAATCTTTATAGAACTATTTACTGATGCTCCAGCTTTTCAAAAATCTGCAGTCCATGTCTGAACTTTCTAATCCTCTCGGCTTTAGACACGTATCAGTTCATCAGCAAAAATAAGTATTACTATTTTCCAAATCCAGTTGTTTTGCACCTCTTCCTGAGAACCCAATGCAGTCTTTAGAGTAAACTGACTGCAACATGTAAGAATAACACTGAGAATAATGTCCATTAACACTTTTGACAAGAAACACCAGTCTGCAAACAGGAATCTAAATGGAATCAGCGCAATTCCAGGTAGTCTTGTCTTTTGCAAAAGAAGTGAAGTACCACAGTGTTAGTATTGATTTAAAAGTTAAATGTGTTACACAGAAAAAGATCAGAATTATTCTGAGGGCACACGGGAATGTTCCAACAACTTTGGGCGGGTGTCTATTTTGCTGAAATTAGCAGGATTCAGACAAAAAAAAAAAAGCAAAGCTATGCCCTGGATTTGTGCCACAGTTTGACATCCCCTGAACAGCAGCTTGAGTCCAGCTGGCATGTAAGCAGGCTCCAGGCAGGGAAAAAACAGTCTGGCCACACTTGAGTTACAAAAAAAGAGCTTTAGCAATGAATTTGCTCATGGTACAGAGAAGATCATTACAAGCTGGCCCTAATTACACTGCTGTAAAGAGGCTTATGATGATGCTGCAGCATTGCAGCTACCAATGAACTTCCCAGTGCATCAGTAGCAAAAAATGCTACTAAAAAGGAAAGACAAAACTATTGTTAAAAATGTGTCAGTCATTAAGGACACATTCTAATTAATGAATGGTAAAACAAAGTAGAGCCCAAAACTGTATTAAACCTCTGCCTAGGTCATAATTCATTTGTAGCTGTATCTGATTGCTCATTTGATTTCTGAAAGCGCTCAGTAGAAATCCAGAGTTAATGTGGATAAAACCTCAGGATAACATCCATTTACTTACACGTTAGTATTGTTAAATAAATCCAAGTCAAGTCTACTTTACAATGAAGTGTGCAACAAGCAGAAGTGAAGAACGTACATCGTGTTGAATCCACATTCTTCAAGGTGCAAATTTTAGCTATTCTTGCCCAAATCCTTCTGTTTCTTCAATTGCAAACAACAGCTTTTCCTTCAACTGCTCATAATTCTTATAGGGTGGAAGGTCTAAGCGATTGAAACTGAAAATAAAGAAAAAAATAAGTACGAAAAATAATTAAACCATCACAAAAATATGGGTAACTAAACTTTTTGCTGTGAGTATGGGTAATTAAACTTTTTGCTGTGTAGATGCATATCAGGATTTATACCCTGTGAAGAGGTGACCACCAACATGAATTTATGTATTTCTGAAAGCTAAAGTTAGAGTTTAACTGCTTGAATCGATCCCAGCCTCTTTAAACAGTACTGTTTATTACTTTCAACTTTCAGTAATCACAAATCCACAAAATTTACAGTGGAATCTACTCCATTCCACAGGTGTTTTTCAGGAATTCAGCTTTTATTCAACACCAAAGTTTATCGGTAGAAATTTGCTTTCATCCAGTCTAACCATTTAAGTATATTATCCATTTACTAAAATCTCCACATAGATTGTTAGCAAAACCAGAACAATAGTAACATTCTGATTTGTTACATACTCACCAGGTATGACTTCTAGGTAACCAGTTTTCCTTTCCAACTTTTTCAATACAAAATTTTTGGGGTCCGTTGCTCCCTGTAACAAATTCAAACAAGCAAGGCATAGGTCTAGCTACCTTTGTATCAGTAGCTAACACATTACAGCTGAGGTCTTGTGTTTAAGCCTCTCATACAAGATCACCATTACTCACACAGAAAAGAGATATCTGCCTTCCACTATTCAACTCTGTCTAGATCAAAGTATGCATGTGGAGAAATGTATTAATTTGAAGTAATTTTCAAACTCAATACAACAGGTGTAAACATTCCCTCCATCTCTTTTTCCATCACAGGTCAAGTATATGCAGGACTTTACAAAATAGCATTCAATATAAAATTCATTAAAAGTGTCCATAAACGTATAACTTGGTTCTTTTAAAAAAATTATCTGATGCATTAGAGGGATTATGAATCCATACCCATGAGGTCAGCAAATCCTCCCACTGGTAATCTGCATGTTCCAGTAACAAACTGCAAGAGTCTCATTCTCTTCTCATTATCTATTTCTTTCACAAACTGAAAAATAATAATTGAAATAAACATTTAGGTATACATTTGATATTCAGATTTTCCCATCATCATCCATAGATTAACAGATTACATGGATGTTAGGAATAGCTGAATTAGCAGTAAGAATTTATGTTTACACACTACAGATCTGTTCAATAATTCTGACCATGGTTTACTAAGCTATAGCTGTGCTCAGTAACTTCTGTTGGTCCGAGAATAAAACACAGTCTACAAACCTGCCAGAACCACATTATCTGTCTGCTGGTTCTGGTGTAGTGCCGGTAGATGGTATGCCTCTGCCAGTCATTCAAATCAATTTCTTGCATTCCACATAGAAGCACCTTTAAGGGAGAAAAGGGGAAATAAGCTTGTGAATACAAGTTACGACTTTCCTTCTATGACTTCCCACACAGCTGAACAGGACGTCAACCGCACCCGTACTTAGAAGCATCTGCAGTGACAGTATACTTGCTTGTAATTTTAAACTTTATCCAGAACTTCTACAAAAAAGAATGATGACTGCTCATGAAGTGTACTTGGAGCAGCCACAAAATAGAAAGCGTAACAGAATCACAGAATTGCATAGGTTGGAAGGGACCTTTCAGATCATCAAGTCCAACCATCAGCCCAACACTGACAAAAACCACCACTAAACCATGTTGCTAAGCACTATGTCTACCTGGCTTTTTAATACTTCGAGGAATGGCGATTCCACCACTTCCCTGGGCAGCCTGTTACAATGCTTAATAGCCCTTTCAGTGTAGAAATTTTTCCTAATATCCATCCTAAACCTCCCCTGGTGCAACCTGAGGCCATTTCTTCTTGTTATCTCTGCCATGAGAAATGGAATAATTGCTTGCATTTAGACACCCAAGCCAGGAACAGTTTTATCATTGCCCAGCCATAAAATTCTATGCTAGGAACACAGAATGGCCGGGGTTGGAAGTGACCTCTGGAGATAATCTAGTCCAACCGCCTGCCAAAGCAGGGTCACCCAGAGCAGGCTGGACAGAAATGCATCCAGAGAGGTTTTGAATCTCTACAGAGGAAACCCCACACCCTCTCTGGGCAGCCTGTGCCAGTGCTCTGGCACCCTCACATTTAGACAGAATTTCCCGTGTTCAAGGTTGTGCCCATTACCTCTTGTCCTGTCACTGGGCACCACTGAAAAGAGCCTGGCCCCATCCTCCTGACACCCGCCCTTTTAGATATTGATAAGCATTGATGAGATCCCCTCTCAGTCTTCTCCAGGCTCAACAGCCCCAGGGCTCAGCCTTTCCCCAGAGATGCTCCAGTCCCCTCATCATCTTTGTAGCCTCTGCTGGACTCTCCACTAGTTCCTTGTCTGTCTTGAACTGGGGAGTCCAGAAACAGAATGTTTTGTTTTTATCTTTTTAAATTGAACAGATGATTCAAAAAGTGTAATTCTGAGATATCAAAACCATCTAGAACCTGGTCCAGTCTATACAAGATCATGCACTGCACATCTAGTTTTATCTTCCTTTCTGTCAAGTTACTCATTCTTTGAACACAGGCAAAACAAACTGCTGAGGATTACAAAAGCAATTTGATAAGAAGTTCTGATAGGCAGAATCTAAGCCTTTGGAAACTGCAAAGTGAAGGGAAACACTAATCAAATACTACTCCATAAAGCTTCCCTCATGCACTCTATACAGAGCTGTCAGCCTCAGTGAGTTCTGCTCTTCAAACATAATGACTAGAGTTTAAGTCTTTTACGTGTAACAACATGGATCTAGCAAATGCCAAACAATCCTTTACCTCCAGTTCCTTAGCATCAAAATACTGCAAATACTGTTGGGGCAGAATTTCATTAAAGCCTTCAAAGAAAGCCTGTGTCTGCTCCTCAACGCCTCGGGAAAGCCTCCATTCTGCTACTAGCCTGAAAAAGAAGATACAAAAAATTTAAATGGCCTGTGCTAACCAAAGTCCAGATCTTTGTTAGCCTATTTTCAGATGAACCATAAGTTAAAAAGAAATATGGAAAGTCTGGAAAGTTCTGGGGATAGAGCACTGTATAATTTTAGTAACCTTTAGTCCGTGCGATCGATTTTGGTTTTTCTTCAGGTTAAAACCCTATGTTTCCAACCACTCTGCTACGGAAAGTATTTAAGACTCAAAGAGCAGGCTGCATCTATTCAGTGATTATATTAATGAGAGCACAGCAGTCCCTAGGTATTTGACAAAAAGAAAGAAAAGCAGAGCTATATTTGTCTATTTGTCTATTCTCCCCAGAAATCTCACTCATTATCCATTAAAAGGTAAAAACTAGGTCAAGTTGTACTGGTGAAGATAAGTAGGACTGCTAGCTTACCAAGAAACGACTATGTCCATTTGGAAAGTTCCATATTTGTTTCTTTTAATCATGAAACTTTGCTCTGTGGCAGAAACTCCACTCTCCATTAATAAAAGGGTGAAAAGCAGGCAGGAGACCCGAAGAACCTGAACCCAGGGAGAAGCAGATATTATGCTGAATTCAAGCCTAACCTGGCAGGAGAACTGGAGTCCAAAGGAGAGATGGCAATTTTCTGATTTCAATCCTAGAAGCTTTGGGGACTTAAAGCAGGACTTAGAGTAAGACAAAAGAATACGAGTGAAACTGGAATCTGAGCTCTCCCTGGGTTCCTAGAAACTAGAAGAGAATGGTTTTCTGCAGATCCTCCCTATTTTCAACCCCAGTATGAATACTTTACAAAACCGCACAATGCCAGTATGTTTCTTCTGCAAATACCACTTTTCCGTGAATCACTGAAATATCTTCAGATTACTCATGCGATGAAAGCAAAATCTTCCTTCTTCCTCCTGCCTTCCTGTGAGAGAAGCCTTTCACAGAACACATCGCAAGAAAAAGAGGAAAATTCTACTGTGATTCAGTTCATTTTGTGCCTGCAATGTGTGAATATTTATTTTTTTTTGCAAGCACATCCTCCAAGTTTATATGTTGATATTCACACCCTAAAGCAGAGCTTACGTACTGCCGCACACTGAGGAAGAAGGGGATATTTCCACAGGTCACTGTTCACATTTTTATTCTTTAATCGCACTTAGGTTCCTTCCTTCTTAACCTACTGCTTTAAACATTCTGGTACTGCAAACACAATTTATGACAATACAACTTATGACATCATTCATAACACTGTCATGTTACAAATGCTAAGACCTAATTATACTACACGACCAGTTCAGATAAAACTAGCAGCAATCCCAAATACCTTTTAAAAATAAGAATCATCACCAAAGTATGAAAAAGTGTTCATAAGTTTAAAAAAAAAAAAACCATAAATGGCTGGGTAGAGTATCAGCAAGTTATGAAGCAATACAATTCCAGTAATAAACACATGCAACAATTTCATTAAGTACCTGACATTCAGATTTGTTGTCATGATGTTCTGCTAAACTTCAATATCTCTAGGAAAAAAAGTAGACCTTCTACTAACTGAAATTGTTGGGAAAAGTGGATTTTAAAAACTTTTTTCTCTCAATATTCTTCTTTCAAATAGGATATCCAAACATTTGCCACTTATTGCCAACATCAGCAATTACTCAGAGACAGAACTTAAGCCATGCTTCAGGTTACAGTTTGTCAATCTTTCCTTGCTAGAGCTAATGAAAGAAAACGATAGCAGTAAGAGTATTTTAAAATCTTCATTTATTCCTACCTAATATATTCTTCTTTGTTTTCTTCTGTGACCAGAATGTTGCTACCATTTGGCTTTAAATCATGGCTTTTGATTTCACCTAGAATTTCTTTATCAACCGAGAAAAACATTTCCAAGCCACATTCTTCAATATCATTCTCTCTGTAAGGAAAAAATGTAATTTTAAATAACTGTGTTGAGATCTTGTACTCAACAGAGGAGATGAGTATGAAGAACCTTTAAAAAAAAAAGAGTTTTGGAGATAAATTATCAAGATAAGGAAGTGTTCCTTACACTGTAATTATTGTTTTATCAATGTGCAAACATGAACTGTACTCCTGATCAGAAATTTTTGAACAGTAGTACCTTTAAATTTACCAATCAGAAGGCTGACAAACTACTTGCTACCTATGATCTGCAGAGTGACTATGGAATACAAACTTTTCTAGAAATGACATTTTTGCCTATTTTACTGCATGATTGCTTCTTCTAACAGGTAACGTAAGGACTGTCACTTGCTCAGATAATGCAGGTAAGAAGCAACTAAGAACGACTTACTATGCTTAAAGAATTATCTTTAACTCCAGTATATTTATGGGACTATCTTGTAAACACACTAAAGTGTCCCAAGCTCCTAAGGTCGAAAAGTACAAATACTACTACTAAAGAGGAATTCTCTTTGAAATTTCAACATAGGAAAATCTGTAGCCAACAAACATTGCTCAAATAAACTCTATTGTCTTTATAAGCATTAATAGCCAGGAGAATAACGGGTACAGCACTGTAACTTATATGCAGATATGTGCTTCTGTAAAGGAACACCTGCATATGCTGAGGTTTTGATGACCATTTCCCCCCAGAATAAAGTGCAAAATCAAGATATTTGTCCTGAACAGCAAGGGGTACGATTCTGCACGCACCCCTGGCCCATTTTTCTTATTTATTGTTATTTTCATTAAAGTAGTTTAGTGATTTTTCTAAACTCATAAATCTCTTTATCTTTTTCTCTCCTCTCTTTGGAGTCGGGGGGAGAAGCGGGGGGTGGGGGGTGGGAAGGGGCCATCCCATTCTGATTGGCCAATCTGGCAAAAACCATGACACACAGAAACGTCATGTCTTGAAGACATTGCTGTGGTTTATCAAGCACCATGATGCAACAGTGCTTCTGAACTTGATCCTTCCAAAATACCTGCTCTTGCATGAAACGTCAGATGTGGAGGGAAGGCTGCAGATGGATGGGTGATGAAATAAAATCACTCCTTCCTTTTAAAATGAAAAATGCCTGCTCTAGCTGAGTTTGAGCAGAGGTTTGACTAGCTGACCTTTAGAGGTCCCCTTCCAAACTCAGGGATTCTGTGAAATTTTCAAAATTGCAGGAAATGAGAAAAATGGCCACCTGATAGAAGAAGTGCCAAGAAATTCGAAACTACTGAAAGCTTCCTGCAAAGTTACAAAAATTGCTTTTTCGGTGAGGAACGAAATTATCTCCACCCTGACAGACATGACTTTTTTTTCCCTACAAATTTGCAGTCATTTCCTTCAAGGATGACTTCATCAGCATTACAGATGAGCAGGCTACACTGAACTTGAAGTTTGGGTCTCTGTACTTAGAGGGCAGTGTGCATCCCTCAGAGGCCTGAAGGTTTTTCTTGAAATTTTTATATCCTTCAATGTTGAGGTTTTTTTTAAAGGGGCAAAGCCTTTCATGGACTCCAACCTAGAAGATTTCTATATCGCTACAGAAATTGCAACTGATATTTGTGTCATATTTGCTCTAGAGACAGCCTTCAGAAAAGTTCTCGTTACAACCTTAGGCTTCCATATTGCTTTCTTCTGCAGTAAAAGGAGGGAAAGAAAGGGAAAAAAAAAGAAGAAAAAACCCAAATAATGAGTGCAGATGAATAAAAGCATATGTAGCCAGTGCAGTTTAGTCATTTGAAACTCTGATATACAGAGAGAGAGTAAGAGTTGGTTTTGTCAGTAAGTTCTGAGTTTTGTAGTTCCTTACTACAGATGCTCCTCCTGTCTTTGACAAAATCTTTCCTAAGGGACTGCTGGCACCCAAGGATTCAGTCTTGGAAATTTCACACCAACAATCCACCAGGTGGTATCTGGCAAGAGTGCATACTTTGAATTAAAAGGAGGGGAAAAAGTAGTCTGTGATGTCTGTGACAAGAGTTCTCGTTTATTGTCACAGACCTCTGTGCTTTCCTTTAGAACACTGTAAATTAAATATGCCCCAAAAGAACCACACAGAGAATAAATGTAACACGCTCCAGCAACAATGAAAGACCTCGCAAGTGCTTTGAAATGTGAAAAGTGGCCAGTTTACGTGTACTACGCACACAAATGCAAAGATGCAACTATGTCTACAGATAATGGCATAAAATAACAGCCTTCTGCTCTAGACTTTCCACAAAATTTTAACAAACTGGTACTGTCCCTAAGGTAAATGTTATATGTGCAACTTGGTACAATTTAGTCAGAAGATTATTCATCAGTAATAGCTTCCTCCATGATTTAATGAAGATTTCTTCCCTATATAACTTGCATTTTTCACTATCATTTGCTTGGTCTCTAAAACCCAGTAAGTCAGAAGATGACAAAAAAAAGCGTCCTTCTTCTAAAAAAGTATATGTACGTTTTCTAACTACAAAACACGTAACAGGATTCCCTAATGAGCAAAATCAGGACTTAACAGCTTTTGAGACCTTTTCTTCCCTTTCAGGCCTCAGTTTCATGTCATATTTACTCAAATAGCAACTATTTTCAGTTTTTCCTAATGGAATTGTAACTCACTACACCTTTTAGCAGCACATACACTGAATATGGAACATACTACTCTTTTGAGAGCCAGATCAAAATTTCTATCTCAATTTGTAAAAATGTCATAAAGCTGCTTTCCCCCCTCCTCATTATTCAAGATAATGCTTCTAAGATTCACCACTACAAATAACAGTCTTGTCTTTTATATTTATTTCTGCATTTTAAAAACCAATCTATCCCCAAACCTTTTATGAATTTCTCAAAGCATTTTGAAAACTATTCTGTTTTTTTTACAATTCTTGAGTAAAATGTTTTCTCTCTCTAGTCACATAAAAAAAGACTAATTTTTCTGCTAAATTGTTTTTACTATAGCAGAGGCAAGAAAAATTTTTAACAGAGGTTGTCTTTTTGTCTTTCCCTTCTAATTTTTTTTTTAACTGTTGGGAAATGAAAATCATCTGAAACAAATGGTGCACATCAACCATGGACTACAACATCCTGGAACCCTGCTATTGTAAAATAAGTACAGAATTACAGTGCTTTAGATCTAAGGGGTTTTTTTTAAAAATTATTTCTTAAAATATTTTTAACACATAATTCCAAAATAATTACGGTCTACAAACTCCAGATCCTTTTTACTTGCTGCTCTCTGCAGAGGAACCTGCAAAGGAAGACTGAAAGCGTATGAATGCAGAACAGCAGCTGACTGACAAGGCACACATGGAAAACTATACATGGGAATGGTCTTGAATCATTCAGCTTGGAGCAAAAAACCAAGGACAGCTAGAAAAATGCATGGACGTTAACTTCTTTAAAGCATTAAATTTTCAATATTAAAGCCAAGTAAAATTTCAGGTATGACTAACAGAAGAATTATGGGGTAGGAAATAATAAACTACATTTGTTAAGTTCACATTATAGCACTAAACTTTTTATGCTTCTAACTAGAGAGAAACACTAAGTGGATTTTGCCGATTTCTTTTAATCAGTTATCTGAAAAGTTTCAGTGGAATTTACTCACACTGTTTTATTTGTAACAGTGTTCAAGACTGCCACATCTGTATAATGTCTAGCTAGATTTATTTAAAAAGAACAAAAATGGAATGCAAGATGCTGTGCAGAATATTCAATGAACCAGAAAGACTTCTGCATTATCACGTAATCTAATTATTGTTTATTATTTATCTAAAATTACAGTAAAACTCCAGTACTGCTCTGCAATTGAAATATTGTATTTTCCAGTGGGGTTTTTAGTAATAAATTTTTACACCTAATTCGTGGCATATGAGAAAAATCAAAACCACATCCTATAGCTATTTCAAGAACAAAATCAAGTCAAACTCACTTTACCCAGATGAGAGAGTTGTAAAACTCTGGATCAACAGATTCTAAATCCTTGAGTCCTACTGGCTTGTTTAGGATACGTTTATAGAACGGCAGAGAGAAACCAGTGTCAATGAATTTCCCATGGAACAAAGCCTGAAGAAACATGAAAACAGACAAAATAATGCAAAGGATGATTGAATACTTAATATGACAGCATTCTGTACTCTGTACCAATGACAGTTGACAGTCTAAGAATTAAAACAACCTAGAACATCACGCCTGCTAATATGCTGAATTACCTTATTCCAACAGTAGTTATATCCAAACCTGGTAATAGTTTCAACTCAAAAATGAATTGTTTAATCATCCATCTGATAGTACAATAATTTATAGGAAAATTACATGAGAACACTTCTTTCTACTCTTGAACTTACCATGGCAATGAATCTTCCAATAAATCGGAAGTATTTCAGATGGTCTGGATTAATATAAGAGGCTGGGTTTATTTGTAAGCAGTAGTTATCTTTCCCTGCATATTCAAACAGGCAATACATTGGGTTCAAAACTTCATGTGATAATAGAAAGAACCATTCCCTGAAATCACACAAACAATAAAAATACATTTCAAAATAAATTAGCAATTACTTTCGCTAACTTATGTTGAGTTTGGCACATCGGTAGGCAATCTGACTTCTTCATCAGAAACTATGCTAGACTAAACTGAAGTAAAATTGAAACCAACACAAATAATGAATTAATATGCAAAGTTACAATGATATACAACTGTCAGTGGTTTGGATAAAACACACCCTTATCTAAATGAGCAGATTAAAAGTCTACCACTGATTTATTTAAACTTTAGGGGTTTAGGGTATCCTAATTAATATATGCACTTCTCGGTTACATTCCAGTAAAGACTTTTGACTTGAAAGTAGATTTCTATTCACTTTTTCAAGAAACTCCTACTTTGATACTAAGAGTTGTGCCAAAGGTTTACTGTAGTTCAGTAAACTGTGCATCTCTTTAACCACTGAGATGACTACAGTAATTCCTAATGTGAACTGAAAATAGTTTTACAGTTTTAAGACGTGCATACATCTTAAGGAACTGTCTTCCTCAGATATTCCAAGGAAAGATAAGGAATAAACTTCACTAATATTTTGCAAGCACTGCACGTGAAGTATCTCATTTGGGGAATTCTTCACACCAATAACTTGCAGAAAAAGGTATTATTTGCCATTTCAGTTTCATTTACCTTGCAACACCTCCATAATCTAAGCCTTCTTCACCAGGGAAAATAACCCATAGACGTCTCCGTAGATCCTGAGGGCTGAAGCTCATTATCTTAGTAAAAGAAAAACAACCAATTCTTTTTAAGAAAACAGCTATAAGCACTGGCTAGACTTACTACTACTTGCTATCAAGCAATGTAGTATTTAGTAATTCAGACCATAACATGAACTATGAGTTCATGAAGTACCTGTTTATGGAATGTTCGTGGAATTTGAAGCATTAGTGCAACCCCATTTCCATAGATTAAAAAGTAAAAGATGTAAAGCTGATGACAGAAGAAGATGACAGAAATCCAGCCAATAAATAAATGGGCCCAAAGCAAGTAAATCCAGTGTTTGTTAAATACCATAATGAATGACATCCCAGTTATAAGCAACGAAAAGACATGATCAAGGACTCAAAAAAATTAGAAACAAAACCATAATAAACATACATTATATATTTTTTAATTTTACAGCTTCATATCCCAAAGAAGATAACAAAACCTACCTGGTTGGTTGGTTTGTTTTTATAAAAGTTAGGAAGAATCATAGATGCAAAGGAACTTGACTAATGCTGGTTTTAATACAATGACCAAATTTGCAGTTGTGCTGATTTGGTCAATTGTTGAGGTTTCCATAAAGAAATTTCACATAACACTTTTGTGTGCCCAAGAACCTTAAGTTTTTGTTTGCAATGACAGGCACTGAATTTGGGTCAGGATTTGCATTTTAAAATCTCTTCTAGATGTCTGTAGTCATCATCACAAAACATTTTATAACCCCAACAGAGGTATTGGCAAACGATGAATGACTAACAAGCATAAAAAAATTAACATAGGTCTTTGTGATTATGTCATCTAAATTACTGATAAGGCACCCTGTTTTCCTAAGGAGACCCAGGTTTGCTGGGGTTTATGTAATGACATCATCTATCCCTTGATTCTTTCCAGTACAGTGTAATTTTATTGCCTCTGTGGTTACTGGAAAAGGACCAAGTGCAATTTTGGAAATAAGGCTGTAGCTAACCTTCAGTTACAGGATTTATTTTGTCTGCTTCTAACCCCTCTTATTTGAAGACATTACTGTTCCAAAAGCCAACTGCACCACTTGTTGCTTCTTCTAAGCCAGTTTATAGTAATTTGAACAAGAAAGCATTAATCTTCTTTTAAGAATGTATTTGTATCAAAACAGACTATTCTATTTGTTCAAATTCCCTGGCTTGACATATCTGTGGTAATTCCTATGAGAAATGAAGCCTGAAGATATATGGCAAAAATTTAAAGGAAATTCAGCTAGGCACAAGAGAAAGTTAAAAGTTCCTCCTTCTCAGAAGGCTGATTGTTGAAGGTTAAAGTTCTGCATTTTCTTAAGTTACTTTTAAGTCATAAAAATAGAGAAGCGGCTAAGAGGATTATCTGCCAAGAGGAATTGTTCTGTGCACTCCCAAGCCCATTTCTATGTATCTTATTAAAATGACAAAGAGTTGCTTTTGGTTTCAAAGCAATGGGAGTGATTTATTGCCATAATGAATTCAAAAAGTAAAAGTCAAATTCAAAAGCACTTGAAAATATTACATAGGAACAAATTTTAACTGTAGTTTAAGTCTATAGACATTATCAAAAGTTTTGCTACTAATAATTTAAATAGAATTAATAATTTTTGTTTTCTTCTAAACATTTCATTACCCATTAAAGACCTGTAACACCCAGACTAGAAACAACTTAATATATTTTGGTACTTAGCCCGTGCTTTTAGAACAAACGGTTAGGAAAAATGTGCCAACAAACATAAGCCCAACATGAAAACTTCCTAAGAACAGGGAGCTTCCCTCAAAATTAACTCAGATTTTAAAGAATTATGAGGAAAAATAAAAAAATCACCTTCTCTGTCAGACGAACCAGTCTTCAGAGCCAAAACTTCATGTTTTAGCATCATCTTTTAATATATAAGTATGAATGTATCCCAACTATTATTCTTTTTTTGTTAGTCTCATTTAAAGTAACACTACCAAGATGTCAAAGGATCAAGAATGCCATGTGACAATAAATTTTATCAACTCCACTTTTCATGCCCACTACCAACATGTTTTAATACAATACCTGTTGAAATGAGTCTTCAAATAACGTTTTTCTGCTTACTGTAATCTTTATGTGTTGTGGCAGTGCCAGTTGCTGAAATGAAATTTTGTAGAGGTACAATCACTTAAACTTTCTAATACTGAGCTTCGATTGTTATTTATTGTATATATTATTTTAAGAGCTACAGTTGAATTTCAATAATACGTAATACAAAATGCTTCCAATATTGCTGTCTACAGTGCCTCCAGATCTAACTTAGAACAGGTTCATACACCGTACTCTTACAAGACATTGGAAAAAATTAAGATCAATAGCATATTACAAGTCACCAAGGCTTTCTACACCACAATTTAATTAAAAAAATAGAAAATTTAGGTTATTCTGCACAAAATTCGGCTAGTCTCTGCTGTTTTTCAAAGGACAATTCAATGACTCTTGGAAACTGAAACATTTAAACCAGTTTTAAGAGTTTTAAAGAGTTTTTCCTAAACACCAAGTTGCTTATTCTTTTGATACACATAATGTTCAGAGGACCAAGACTGACATGCTGGAATTTGATATTATGTTAGAGCACACTAATGTGCAACACAGTATATTCTTCAATGTTTAGACAAGCATGTTCTTTCTCCAATGCCCTGCATTTTCTTCCGGAAGTATGCATTTGAGCAGAAAGTAGATCTCGTATTAACTATAAAAATACTGTGCCTCCATATATTCTTTTATTAACCGCAGAAGGAAAACACTAGTCTGAAACCCACCACTTTTTTTTTAAAAAAATCAGCTAAATTGATGTTTTCCTTTATTCTAAAAAGTTTGAAGGCCACAGCTTACCCAGCTTTAAAGCTTACATGAGTTTATGCAAGTCCTGTAGTTACTCCCTCCTAATTTAACTCCCATTTAACCTTAAAGTAGTTTGATTACCTTCAAGATTACCACTGAAGAGTTAATTTAAAGCATGTAAGCAAAAACCAAAAATGCAAACAGATATTCCCAAGAAGTGAATCCATACCTGACACCAGAATCTGAAATAATGGACCTTTGCCTTGAAATCACGCACATAAGCTATCTGGGGTCCATTGTCTCTGGAATCAAAAGGAGAAAAAAAAAAAAAAA
>VXBO01012811.1:52472-88736 GCA_013400135.1 Rhinoptilus africanus
AAAAAAAGACGTTCAAAAGTGTCTTTGTAATTTAAGTAAAAGCCTGCAAATTTATTAGTTACACAGTTGTATAGTTCAGTTGGCTATCTACTTGGAAGACTCTTATTCCCATTTCTTGATTTTAGGGTGTAATTTTTTTTTTAAACTAAAAAAAAAATCTTCCTTTTTAAATTGTGGAGCGCATACACAGCACATTTTAAACACCATCTGATTATTAACTGTGAAAAAGATTCTAACAATAAGGATGAGATGATATTCAGTTCATTAAAGTTGAGGTTAAATTCTGGTTTTAACTCCATTCTGGTTCTTAAAAATCCAAGAAAGAAAGGGTTGAGTGTAATTGGAAGGAAGGGATCTGGTCATCAGTAGTACCGATGAAGCTCCTCCATTACCCGCGAATATTATATACTCCTTGGGCAAGAAGGATTTTGAAGCGTTCAAAACACTGCCTTCTTCAGGGACAGTTATCAGCAGATGAAAAAACCAGAAAATTGATAAACATTATTACATGTAAAACTTTCTGCATTAAAAAAACGTACAAAGAGAACAAAACTTTCAAAAATGATGCTTGCAAAACTTCACTTTTGAAAACAGTATAATGTTAAAACCACTTACAGAGCAGACTTGCCCGTGCGGGGATCTATATATGTAGTGGTTCTTCTGTTGTGATCCACAAAATATGGAATACCATCCACAGTAAATCGCATTTCCCAGCCCTCTGGTAAGGGTTTCTCATTTAACTGTCTAAAGATACAAGAATATATATGGTAACTGATCAACTTAATACATTAAGTCGATTGAATAATACCCGAGACAGCAAAAATTTTGGCAGATCTAGAAAAACTATGGATTGAGAAACCTTCCGTTCAATGTTTATTCTGCCTTTTTTCCCCTCCTAAATTTTCATGTCAGGTCTCAATTAGACCTCTTAAATAAGCATTAGCTCATTTGGTTGCACTACATGGAATAACAGCAAATAGAAACTGAAGGGAAAAATGTAAGCAAGGTTTTCAATGTTTCCTCCACTTAACATAATTTTCTCTGCTAACTTTTAGGATTTTACTCAAAAACTGACATAATTTTAATAAATAGCTTCTGTTACTTGATGTACAATCACAGTAGCAAAAAGTTAAGAGTTTCAGAGTTACAAAAATAAAAGCAAATGCAAATACTAATCTTGTATAGTTTTTCAACAACTTCCAACTCAATGTTGATAGAAACAAAAATAGATCTCTGTATTTGGAGGACGTGAGTAACATCACTCAAAAGTACTCTCAGAGTGACTTCCTTCCACAGAACTGCACTGCAGGACCATGTTTATAACTGTGAAGCCAGCACATGTGGTTGCTGGGTTGAGTTAGGAGTAATGGTACTCTCCACACAGACAGCTGCTGCAGACATGACCGGGATGGAAAAGTTGCCATCTCTGGCTACAGCTATTACCCCTCCACACATACTGGGCTATTCCACTCCCCTTCCCCTTACTCCTTCGCTATAGAAGACAGATGAAGTCGATTCACCAAATGGACATTTTCAGCTCAGATGGGAGGAGCTGGGGTTGAACACCCTTTACCCTCAATTTTCTGCCAGCACTCCCCACCTCAAAGAGTCAGAGTGACCAGAGCCCGAAATTAGCAGTACTGCATTACTTCTAGTAGTGCCCCGAGTTCTCTTTGTCTCTTTTTTTTTTTTTTTTTTTTCAAAGGTGTGAGAAGGGGTGCTGCAGTTTTTCAAGTTTGCCTTCTTTCTGTCTCTCAGCAATTGACTGTCTAGGAAATAATAAAATTCTTACTCAGGATCCTCTGCACTATCCCATCACCGTATGAAAGAAATCCCTTCCTCCTCCAGTGATACAAATGTTTAGACATGCATGTCTTTTTATAAAAAGAGTAGGAGCTGTTCTGGGGAATGAACTTACTGCTGTTGACAAAGACTTTCCAGGTAGTTGTACTATTACTGAGTAATATTTTGACAGTTTCCATTTTGGCTAGTACCTTTTCATATTTTAAGCAGTTGTCTGAAGTTTGTGTAGGACAGTCTGTGTTTCAGCTGTGGCAACATTTCACACGCTCTCAGTCTCACTACTTAGTTACATTTTCTTTCCAGACTTAAATAAAGCTGCAACTGATTCCTTACCCTTGGCTCCTGGGATCTTCCCACTGTGTGATTCGCGTGTTGTGGTTGACAAAATACACTCTGCCATTGCTGTCAGTTCTCTTTTCTGAAAAGATGCAAAAGGAAAAGAAATTTCAATACCTGCGTAAAGTATCACTGAGACTGCATCAAATAAAATAAATCAATCAATCAACAGACCCTGCCACAGCCTCTTCTGTCCTTATGTTTCTTTACCTCCTTTGACTTAACATCTTTTCACCCTCATTGACATTATTCCTTAATACCCTACTTGCAAACAGGAGCCTGCTTTAACACTACTGACTGCTAATAGTCATACGCAACTATGGTTCATTATACTTATATAACTATGTATCTCCAAAATACAGAATATAGAGTACAAAGTATAAAAACAGGGCAAAATCTGACTACCACATGTAAAATGCTTCAGTTTACAAGAGAAGTCTCTAAGTAGACACTTGTCTAGGACAGTAGAATTCAACACAATGTGGAAACTCAGTTTTGTTGTTTCCTGGGCAACGCCAGCCTAAACTTTCCTTGCAATGTTATATATGCCACGCAGCAAAGCACAAGTGCGGGGAACAACAATTTTATGGCATGAAATTGCATCAATACCAGAACTAAAAATACCAATAGTTATGTTTTAAAAACACATGAGCCAAAACCCCAGGTCTAACTCCGCCAATTCATTACTTGCTTTAAAATGAGACAATTTTGAGAACTTTGCCTATGTATCACGAAACCTGAACTCTTGTATCTGCTTGATAATCACACCAGAAATTAGTATTACACTTACATTTTTATACATTCCCCAATTATATTAATTGTAAATTGTTAACCCTGTAAAGTGCAAAACCAAAATTATTCCGGGGGGAGGGACAAGAAGTGATTAGTTGTCATTATAAAAAAACCCCACACATTTTCAGACCAACAAAACTCTCCAAGAATTGCCTTGGGGAGGGAATCTGGCAGTTGGAGTTAGAGTGGATGTGAAGTCCTATTTGGTAGGAACAGGACTGTGGGAGTGGAACCCTACCTAATGAAAGCGGTAAAAAAAGGATGATGGTGGGAAAGGTATTATGATAGTTACGGGAGTAAACCAGAATACTTTATAGTTTCTAATCTACTTTGAAACTGCACCTAGAATCATAGGGTTGGAAGGGACCTCTGGAAATCATCTAGTCCAACCCCCTGCCAGAGCAGGGCAACCTTAGAGCACGTTGCACAGGAACCCATCCAGGCAGGTTTTGAATGTCTCCAGAGATGGAGACTCCACCACCTCCCTGGGCAGTCTGTGCCAGGGCTCTGCCACCCTCAAGGTAAAGAAATTCCTTCTCATGTTTAGGTGGAACTTCCTATACTTAAGTTTGTGCCCATTACCTCTTGTCCTGTCCCTGGGCACCACTGAAAAGAGCCTGGCCCCATCCTCCTGACACCAACCCTTTAAGTATTTATAGGCATTGATAAGGTCACCCCTCAGCCGTCTCTTTTCCAGACTGAAGAGACACAATTCCCTCAGGCTTTCTTCCTAAGAGAGGTGTTCCAGTCCCCTCATCATCTTGGTAGCCCTTTGCTGTCCCCTCTCCAGCAGTTCCCTGTCCTTGACCCGGGGAGCCCAGCACTGGACACAGCACTCCAGATGTGCCCTCCCCAGGGCAGAGCAGAGGGGGAGGATGACCTCCCTCCACCTGCTGGCCACACTCTTCTTGATGCCCCCCAGGATGCCATTGGCCTTCTTGACCACAAGGGCACATTGCTGGCTCATGGCCATCCTGTTGTCCACCAGGACTCCCAGGTCCCTTTCCCCAGAGCTGCTCTCCAGCAGGTCANTGATAGCTTTCTTTTCCTCTACATGCCTTGAGATGATGCCCAGAACGAGCTCTTCCATCATCTTTCCAGGGATGGAGGTGAGGCTGACCAGCCTGTAGTTCCCTGGGTCCTCCTTCTTGCCCTTTCTGAAAACTGGAGTGACACTGGCTTTCCTCCAATCTTCAGGAACCTCACCTGTTCTCCAGGACCTTTCAAAGATGGTGGAGAGAGGCCCAGCAATGACTTCTGCCAGCTCCCTCAGCACTCTTGGGTGCATCCCGTCAGGGCCCATGGACTTGGGAATATCTAATTGACCTAATTAATCCCTCACTTGATCCTCCTCAACCCAGGGGAAGTCATCCTCTTTCCCCATTACTTTCTCCATGGTCTGGGACTCCTGCTCGAGCAGTAAAGACCGAGGCAAAGAAGGCATTCAGTAACGCAGCCTTCTCCGCATCCTCCGTCACCATGGCTCCTGTCTCATACATCAGTGGGCCCACATCCTTGTCAGAACTCTGTTTTAACAGCATATTTGATTAGATTTTAAAACATTTTTGATTCAGATTTTAATTTTAAAAAACTAGCTTAGAACAGCTGACAAAATAATTTGGCAGTATTATGCTTTAGTGTTTAAATATTTTGCATTACAAAACACTTTTGAGACAGTCTTACCCCATCCATGTGGCAGAGGGCCAAGAGGATCAAACTCTTTGTTCTGTGTGGATGAAAAGTCCTGGTTCTGCAAGTCACACAAACAAATGGTGCATTAATGACTAGTCATTTGCTTTCCAGTTGCTCTACCATAGCCATCATGAATTATTGAAGTAAATGCATTTCTGTTAGTGTTATGTATAAGCAAAGATGCCAACAATTTATTTTTCCCCACAGCTAAGGCCTATTTTACAGACCTTGGCATGCTTAATTAACTACACTGCCAAGAAAATAATTACTCTTTGTTTAGTTCCCTGCCTACGCAAAGGGAAGTTAGTACAGTAGCACCCAAAGCAACCAGAAAGCAAGCCATCTTAATTCCTGCATTCAGTACAGTTCTCCCTACCACCATTTATGAGGTCCATTTTCATGCTCTACACATACAGCAAATTTAGAATCTACACCATTTCTGAGAAAACAGTAACCTGAGCTGGAGTTTAAAGTTTACTATTCATCAGAAGTAAACAATGGATTTAAAATTCTGGGAGGATTATTTTCAATTTCCTTGCTTTCATAACAGTCATTGTGCAGATTTCATTTTACCCAAAGCAGAAGTATATGTCCTGCGAGCTTGCTTACTTTCCAGGTCTTTGGCAAAGCCAATACAAAACGCGATACAACTAAACCAGCTTATTACTAAGCTGTAGTTTGTTTTGAACCAATGGCTTTGATCAATATTGTACATACACTTTAGCAAAGAACACCACCTATATTCAGCTGACAAATAAAAACCATTATACTGCATGTGCTGCCTACAGTCATTGCAAGGACATGAACTAAGGTCACCAATTATTACTGCCTTCCATGCTACACACACAAAGATACTATATTATCATAAAGAATAAACCATAACAAAGTCTAGTGTTTCTATGGGGAAAAGTGACCAAAGCAGCATGCCCAAAACCAAAATACATTCATACTTTCAATATGCAGAAAAGAGACTAATGTGTTTAAAATCTGAAAAAGATACCTCTCTTACTTAACCTTTATAGTCATTGTTAAATTCCTTACCCCATATATAAATCTCTGATTAAACTGCTGCATAGCTCCTTGAAGCTGACTGCGCTGAAGCTGCCACTGCTCGTAATTTCGGACAGACTCTAGTGTTGGTCTCTGCCACGTTGTTGTTCTAGTGAAGTGGTCAACATAATAAATTCTTCCCATGTTGTCAACTCGTCGCTCCCAGCTTTTAAAAAGAATTACAAGCAACAGTTCTCAATGTTAAGGGCTCAGAAGCACTTTTAGGCAAACAGGCAGTATGTTGATAGTGGGCAGAAAGCATGGGCTCATCAACAGACATTGTTTTCTCCTTTTACCCTCCACTAAAACTGTATAAGAACCAGTATTGTTCGAGGAGAATCACTTTTACTTTGTTGCATAGTTTGTTCCAAGTCAGACTCATTCCATTTACTCTACTTTCAGGACTTTTGAAATAATTATCATGAGCTACACAAACCAGTCAATACCATAGTGTGATTATGCACTTATCCTGCCCAACCCGTACGACAATATTTCTCCTAAAAAGTCAGCAAAAACCCTGACAGTTCAATGCATTATTTCCTCGCATGCTAATTTGTCAGAAAAGGAAGGTACTGGCATTGGGGTTTGGTTTGGGGTTTTTTTGTGTGTTTTGTTTTGGTTTTGGGTTGGGTTTTTTATTATTATTATTTTCAGTTCATATGGAATCAACACTATTTACAGAACTTGAGTGAAAACATTATCATTCTGAATAAGTCTAAGTAACACACTAGTCAGTCCTCTAAAAGAATGCAAAACAAGCTCAGCAGGTGGGTTCCCTCTATGAGACTGTTGGACAGTTTTTGTTCTTCAATATCAACTTCTCTTTACTATCCCACACTTTCACTTTGTAATTCTGTATAGGGTGTGAACCAATTGAGTATGAATGAAGTGCAACAGAGTAGTTCTTATATTTTTCTTATATTTTTTAAAAAAAAGAAACATAGAACAAATGTGAACACCACTTCTATGCAGAGACTAACATCACTGGCTGTTCTGATGGTAACAACTGTAAAAGTCCAATAACCAAAGCTGTTTTATACGAGCATAGTAAATTAGCAGCTGGGAACCCTGAGAGAAGATCGAAGGACTGCGAGCAGTAGCCTTGGGATAAAGAGCTAACCACGGGTATTCCTGCTCAAGCTGATAGTTACCTCAATCCCAAAATACTTTTCTGTGGTTTTGGTTCTCTTTTCCAGTTGGGGGTGTTTACTGTCTTTAACTTAAATCTGCTTCTCAGTGCTTCACCTTTGACAGGAAATTCAGATTCTGTTATTTTTGATGTTGAACTCTCTTCCATATTATGCATTTTTACAGAACTCCTTGGAGACAACCTGGCACAATTGTTTGCCCTGGGTTCACATTTCTATTTACAAACACGCTTTCTATCTTTAGTAAATTGTCAGTCAATTAATTTCAGAAAAATCCTGGCTCACCTTGGAGGAAGAGGCTCTGGCCGATCCCACGTCGTTCTTTTTTCAACGTGATCAACATAGTATACTCGACCATGTTGGTCTACTCTTTGCTCCCAACTGAAAATAAAACAATATTTTTATCTTCCTCCAGATCAAACTACTCCAACCGTTCATCTACAGTACAAAGATGAGAAATGTTTGTTTTCATAAAATGCTTATTTCTAAATAAAATGCTTGAAACTAACACTTGGTTCACGAGATGCATCAAAATGCTGTACAATATGCAGTGGTACAGTGTTCATTAACACTAATTCTATGTCAACTAGAATACAAAAAACATTCTACATGATCACCTTCCAGTTTCTGGGAAACTGGAACTAAAATTCATACCTACCTACATTTTAGCAAGCAACGTTTTATATTCAATATCAAGTATATCAATAACCTGTTGAACAGAATCATCTGTAGAGCATAACCCCCTTTTAGAGTTAACTAATTCAACTTAAATCCTCAAAATACGCACATTTTGCACAGATCACATATATGCAGAGTTCATCTTAAGGGCACTGGTGACATATTTTCTGCATAGGCAGCATTTGGGATACTGACTTACCCCTATATTTGCATCAAATGTAACATTGATGGGAAAAAAGCATGTTAATTTCTGTTGAAATCAAAATGGTAAAGCAACAACCAATGTTTTCAAGACTGCTTTTATATTTCAGTTACCCTGTGATTAACCAAAGTAATTCAGACCTCTCCTACCTTTTGGTTCAACCGCCTGCAAATTAAGACAGATATTTCACCAATTACACCATTTACATTGGGAAGCTTTTGCTTTCCTTCACTCCAAGAGTCCAGAAATTTTTTTATTTTCTCTACAGTTTACATTCTACATGAGAGCTTTGAGGCAACAGGAAACAGACCTGGGAGTCCTGGTGGACAACAGGATGACCATGAGCCAGCGATGGGCCCTTGTGGTCAAGAAGGCCAATGGCATCCTGGGGTGCATCAAGCAGAGTGTGGCCAGCAGGTGGATGGAGGTCATCCTCCCCCTCTGCTCTGCCCTGGTGAGGCCCCCCCTGGAGTGCTGTGTCCAGTGCTGGGCTCCCCAGCTCAAGAAGGACAGGGAACTGCTGGAGAGGGGACAGCAAAGGGCTACCAAGATGATGAGGGGACTGGAACACCTCTCCTATGAAGAAAGGCTGAGGGAAGTCTCTTTAGTCTGGAAAAAAGATGGCTGAGGGGTGACCTTATCAATGCCTATAAATACTTAAAGGGTTGGTGTCAGGAGGATGGGGCCAGGCTCTTTTCAGTGGTGCCCAGGGACAGGACAAGAAATAATGGGCACAAACTTGAGTATAGGAAGTTCTACCTAAACATGAGAAGGAATTTCTTTACCTTGAGGGTGGCAGAGCCCTGGCACAGGCTGCCCAGGGAGGAGGTGGAGTCTCCGTCTCCGGAGACATTCAAAACCCGCCTGGACGCGTTCCTGTGCAACCTGCTCTAAGGTGGCCCTGCTCTGGCAGGCAGTTGGACTAGATGATTTCCAGAGGTCCCTTCCAACCCTATGATTCTATGATTGTACAATTCTGTCAACAGACCAACCATATGAGCAGGTTCTACATGTGCCTGAAACACAACAGCATGTCCATGCTATATGCATGTATAGCTGCAGTATGAAGTCCAAAACTTTTATGTACTGCAATAGCAGCTTTTCTTCTATTATCTATACCAATATTTTACTACCTGGCTTCATCATAATTTGAAGACATCAAAACACACTATTATAAACTTCTGTGTTCCATGAACATGGGAACGTGTAACAAGTATCAAAAATATCTGAAAGATTAATTCTTTTCTTGAATAAACCATGCTTGAAGGCCTCCCCAACAAAAGTTATGAAAACCTCCAAATTAATATGGGAAGGATTTTTGTTATGCAGCAAAAGGCAGATGTTACAAATGCTTTGTTACACCTACTCTAAGTAAAATAAAGTAAAAACAGAAGTGTCAGTACAAAGAAATAAAATTAAAAGAAATCATGAAGTTCGTACCCAGGTGGAAGAGGACCTTGACTGACTGTAGTAAGTGCCTGAGGTGGAGGATTTACTGGCTGGACTTGTCTGGACACCGGAGGTGTGGTGAGAGCAGGAGTTGCTGGAGCTGCTGTTGTGGCTGTGGCCCCCTCTGGGCTCTGCTCTGCAGAGGTATTCCCAGCAGTACCTGCCAGTGACCCTGCACTGGCACCGTCACTTTCTGTGGATGTAGGACCATCTACACTTGCTACAATATCAAAGATATCACAGACAGAAGAAAAAAAAGCTTTTAACTCATATTTATCACCAACTAATTTTAGAAGTTGTAAATCACAAAAGTAAACACAGAAGAACTGGTATTTCAAAGTGCAGGCATACAGCCAGATTTTGCAGCTTACACAAAAACTAAAAAGCAATTTTGTTTCACTTCATAAAAATCCTGTAATCCAAGAACTGCCATCAATGGTACAATTTTAGTATTTTTGATAGAATAAGTCGTATTTACCAAAGCAAGCTTTCTGCGTTGAGTTAATTATTTTCCCCTTACTATTTGGAATAGTAATTTCAGAGATAATAAGCATAACATTTTAGAGAAGAGATTTGACATTGCATGGAAATAAATTACTGGTATGGGAAGGGAACACATACATTCTTTCAAAGTTTTCAGTTTTTTCTGAAAGCCAATTGGTGAGTGGGATTAAAAGTTGTAGACAAGTCAGGCTTTATCACTGAACTACAACAGATTAATCTTTTGAAGTTATTACTGTATTGCAGTTTTCCATCCAGACTCAGCATTTATCCATTGTAATAATGAGAGTACTGAAACAGACTGCAGTGTATGGGGGTGAAAGAGGTTTTAAGTAATCAGATAAAATAAAAAAAAAAAATCTATCCATTTCAGTGCAAATGAGTAATGAATATTTTAAGTGCTTCTACTTCACAAAAATTAACTAGAACTGTAGAAGCAAATAATGAGTATTTCAAAACCCAGTATTATCAACTTGAGATAGTTCTGTGAGTACTTCAGTAGATTTCATCTCAAGCCTCAATCTCAGCAGATGCTTTGGTGCAGCAGCAGCAGCATTCACTTGTGTTCTTTTGGTCCCAGCTCCACTACATGGAGTAGTATCGCTGCAGTCATTACTTAGCAGACATCGAAGCAAAACATTTCTAATAATAGGAACGATGATCAAGCAACACATACTGAATGCAAGCTCAATAATAGTCCTTCAGAAGTTCTCTGACAAAGAACTTACTGCGAAAAAACGTTGTTAAAAATCAGCATCACAAATAGGTATGCTGATTGAAAGAGTGTGCAGTCTTGGAACGAACCCTGGCCCTAAAATACGTACCAGCTATCAATGTGGGTCTGCGGGGAGTGGGCGGAGGGGGTCTGGAAGGCCTGGGAGGTCTAGAAGGTTTGCAGTTTCCATTTGTGAGTAATGGAGAATCACTGCCATTAACAGTCTTGTTTTCATTGGGAGCAGAATCTTCACAGCTTTCAAGGCCATTTGAGTTAGTCCTTTTGAAAGAAAAGACAGAAAGGAGAACTGTTCTAATAGTGCGTGAATGACATTAAACTTCATGAAGACATTAGAATGTAATAGCTATGACTAGGTCAGATTCTTACACTCATAACAATTCTGAAAAACTATACATCTGCATAGATGTACTAGGAATTTGTCTCCTGAGGTATGTGAAACCTCAGCTGATGAAAAGGTTGTGAAATAGGTATAACATGTGTCACTGAAATCTCCTCTTTCATTTCTCAAATCTATACACCTGCCTTTAGGCCCAGGCTCTGGATTTTGCAGCTCAGCCATTTCTGCCACTTGGCTCTAATGAGATGGGAAGCTGACTAAGACCTGAGAACAGCCCACGTGCATTTACTCCGCAGGGCTAGCATATGCTCAGAACACACAGAATGCTTCAAATTTTTAGAAAACACCATATATTTTTAGAAATACATCAATTTTCCCCCTAAACTCAATTCTGGACAGGGCTTGAGAATTTAGGACTAAGCAGTAAAGTTTTGACCAACAGCTATGAATGAATATAAGCTTCCCAACTTTATAAGAATTAAGAAATTAAATAGCAGCACTCACCCATTCTGTACTGTTCAGTTATACCTAGCAGTGTATTAGTCTGATATATCTGTAGCTCCTTAAGCAAAGTTACAGGTATCTACACCATTACCTCTAAAGCACTTTACTTTCAGAATATGTTGAGCAAAATAAAAGGATTGTTAACTAAGATTATAGCGGATTGACAGGCCAAGTACTTAGGCCATTAGTAATTAAACCATAGATTGTTTCAGCCCAGTACCTCTAAAATTACATTCCTTCACATGTACACAAAATAAAAAGCAGTAGGTAAGCCTAACTAAATAACAAGTCTCAGAGGAACAAGTAGAATCACGTACATTTGACCATAATAGCAGTGTCAAACACATTTTTGCTCTATACCAGGTATGGTGCATGTAATTCATACCACATGAGCCACAAAGTGACTATGAAAGCGTGTACAAATCATTAGGGATCTGCAGTTTGTAAGAGCTGTAGCCAAGGTTTCCCTCAGCCCCAGAAAGCACACTGACGTTGTTTGACCACTAAAGGCAAAAGTGTAACCTCTTATTTTTAGTGTATTTGACCAGTTGGCTTAAGGTATAACAACACATACCAAAATATTATTATACATGTAACAATAACCACTGCTAAACATGTTCCAGGTCATTTACATGAGCCTCAAAATGTACCTTTAATGAACACCAAAAACCTCACTGCTTGATACTAAAACCAAATCAGCTATTATTACTATACTATTCCACACTTGGGCACTGTGAATACCCAAGCATGAAAACATTCTTCTGAGCATGAAAAGGAAACAGAACAAAAAAAACCTTTCATGGGAAGACTTTAGATGACATAGCTAAGAGTTACAATCTATTATAAAAATAGTGGAACTTATCTACTCCAGATGTCATCGAAGAGTGTTGTGTATTTTACAGATTAGTACTGTGAACTAATTAAAGTGACATGGTGCTCATTGCAGGTTAATCCACCATCAAGTATGGTCACACTTTTATCCTACCAAGCAGCAGGGCACATAATCCATTATCGACCTTAAAACACTGCAACAGCTAGACAGCTTTTGGTATCTTCTTAACAAAGCTAAATATAATTCTGATACCTCCATGCTATAAAGCAAAACAGTGTAAATATTAACCAGTGCCATTTACTCACCAGTGGGATTTTATTTATTTATTACATTTTACTTTGGTTAACTACTGGGAGGATGAGGAGGAACATGAAAGAAAAAATCCAAAAGGTCTGTCAGCTATGGAGACAAACTGAAGCCAGAAGACAGGGCTCATATCATATGGAAAACAATTTAATATGTGAATGTACAACAGCACAGTATCTTTGTTTAGGACATGTTCAAATCTTAACAGATCTGCTTGTTGCAGGGCATGCCCAGAAATGCTTCAATTGTCTTTATAAAACATACAATTCCTCTTTCAAAACTGCAAACACTAAAAGGCAGCATAAAACAAACAAAGGAGGAAAAAAGTCTTACCGTGTATCATTCCTTACTTTGGAGCTATCGTTCTGTGTAGGACCTTAAATATCAGAAAGAAAAAGACAACAAAAGTATAAGCAACATTCTGAATCATTTCCAAGAAAAGAAGCAGTCTTTAACACTCACATTTCCTTCAAATGTGGAGGTTATACACTATGTGCTGCTTACCTGTTGTCTTATTTCAAAACTATACATTTTGCTTGTCTCTCTATATGTGCGTGTACACATTTTTTTAAAACCACTGCCATTGTGAGTAATATTTTCAACTTATGAAAGACATAACAGAATATCATTAGACTGTATGAATATTCCCAAACACACACAGTTTGATAACATTGTCTCCTGTCTTTGTAGCAGTATCAAGCAGCATTCTCTGTTCTTCAGGTGGAACTGGCTTTTCATGTTCTCTCCCTTTTGAACCATGACAGGTAGAGCAGGAAAGGCAACAACTTCTCTAAAATCTTCTCTCTGGTTGGCTCGCGAGCAACCGCAGGGGCTTTGTTTTCTGTGGCTCTCTAGCCTGGACCCTTCCCTTTCTCTGTAAATTATTTAGCATAAAGGCATTCAAGCAGGTACAAAACCTGGCCGCACTCCAGAGTTACAGCAGCTCTGCCTAGATTTGCAGACATTTTGCAACTGCTTTCCTTTTGTGCCAGCCTTCGCAACACTTGAATATGCAGCACTGAACTGCTCATTCAGGTAGACAGTACAAATACTTTATTTCCATAGAATTAAACAAATGTCAAAGAAATCAATTATCAATTCTGATGGGAACTCTGTACAGATCTAACCCAAAGACAGGGACCCTAGGAAAGGATATAGTCTTGTAGTCATGACAAAGATGTAGCCACATAAAGGCTTATGATAATGTGCTGTTATCGGGCTGGGCACAGATGTGATTTTAATCCCAGAAACAGAAATCTTAACTTAAAAAGCTATTCAATAAACAACGTATTTGCCTGTAAGCACCTTTAGCCTGTACACTAAGAATGTGTGAGACTAAGATTTAACTCTCCTCATGTGCTCCAGTCCCCTGATCATCTAAGAACCCTCTGCTGAACTTCTGGCTTGGTATGTCAACATCTTTCTTTGCTGTCGAGGCTAAACTTGTGTCTAGCACTCAATTCCACCACCTGCATGCCTTTTGCTACTTGCTAGCACCTTGTTATCAGTAGGCGAACATCAGGAAATGGAAGAAAGTACAAATGAAACCCGAGTATTGCCTAAAAGTTGTTACCTTCAGCAGGTATTTCTGTGCACACCCCCCAGCATTTGGGTCCCAGCATTTGGCTTTTATTCACAAAAAAATTCCTACTTCATCAGATCATGTGATCAATCCTTTTAACAAGATGTAAAGAAAAATGGACTAAAAACTTTAACAAGTAATGGTTACAAAGCCAGTGTGTTAATTACATTTTCCTATGACACTTACATGGAATCTCAAAGCAACTTCCTCTAGCCCTTTAAAAAAAAAAACACAAAACCAGAAGCCTAAAAATTACCAATTAATTGCCTGCCTTATCTCTCCAATGCTGCCTTCTGGAGAAATAACCTTTTACCTATTTCTACTTTGCAATGTACAATACCCTCAAAAATGCTCCGTTGCCTGACCGGCACCTGTGGAATTAAAACCCCTTACTTTTTATTTTAGCGTAATTACACATTTTACATGTATTCAAGATTTTTAGTTAAAAATAATACTAGTTATCAGAAACAGATGACACCAACTAAAAAAGAACAGTGAAACCCTCTCTGGAGCATTCCACAGGGAACAAATTCTACGAAAGCATTTATTTAAATGAGGTATTTCAAGAAAAACTAATATAAACCCATGTCTTCTAGTGAGCAGAACACTTATGATGATGATGATGAAATCAAAATAACTTATTTTATATTATTTTCTGTTTATGATGTTATTAAACGTTCAGGGAAGCTAGAGGCTTTCATTGAAGTTTGAGATTGCTAGATACAAGTTAGTAAAGTCCAGAAAATAAAGATGCTGATCTTACTGTCATTACAGTAAGGCTGAAAAGTTTCACTGTGGACTATGACTTCATCTCAAATAAAAATGCGTAACAGTCCCGGTCTCTACAAACAGAAGTTATAGAAACTGCTGTTATTACAATCATTAAAACATTGCGTTAAAGTTACCATAAAAAGAAAAAAGCAGCTTTATGTACCAAATATACATAAAGGGCAAATTTGAACTGAAAGTTACTTACTTCTTGTATTCAAGGCATCACCATTGGCTAGGAGCTCAGGATCCACCTGCATCCCATCTAAACAGACAGACAAATCTCCCACTACTTCTGGTGGTTCTCGGTCACCAACAAGATGCAATGTCACCACTACCTGCTCAACTGAAAAAGTACAGAAATAATGGGAGTTTATCTTACTGCCTGACAAAAAAAGTGCATTTTGTTCAAGAAGTCAATCACAGACCACAGAGACCAAGGGAAAACAAAACACGAACTACAGCTCTGTCTCCATAATTTTCTGTGTTCTGTGTGGTAAAACGAAGTATTTCCAGATGTCAGTAAAAAAAATTATTTCTACAAAAAGGGGAAAACTAGAGCAGAGCATAACCTTATTGTTGCCTAAAGAATAGATTATCATTACAGCAGAGATTGAGTATCACGTTTCTGCCCACATTTCTAAAGCAATTAATACACTTGTCCTCAAAACCCTATTAGGAAATGTAATTCACCTTATTCTTCCTCCAGAGTGGATAACAATTTTATCTTCTGATTGAAGTATCTCACACTTATCTAATGACATCAAGATTCACATTTAGAATGTGAACATTTTACATCATATCCCCAGACCAAAAATATTGTCAGGGTAAACAACTGTTTTTCAGTGAAACAGAACTGTAAATAAACGTTCTGGATTAAAGGGTTTGAAAAATGTCTGCTGTCATACAGAACAAAGTAGCTACACCAGGTAAATTTCACCCAGTTTCAGCAGGACAGTAACACTCTTACAGGAAAACAGGTTATTACGCTTATAACATGCTGCATTTACAATGCCCACATCTGCAAACACTTCTTTTAAGGATAGAACCGAAGTATGACAGCACAAAGCTATATGCTGTATAAATTCTGTAATGGGTGCATAAAATTCTCTATTTCGCTTTCAAGCTTCATAGGATGCACATACTGCCTAAAGGCTAATTAGTTCTAAGATGCATGTAATAATACAACATATCGCTATAACACTATTTAGAACAAAATAACTTTACACATTTCCTGGTCTAGCACCAGGAATATATCAGAATTTTCATTGTATTCATTTTATATAGCTTAATATAAAAGGAAACACTCTTTTCTTTAATTAGGCTTTCACTCTTGCACATACTAGCAAAGTGAAAAACACCACGCTTTTAATGACACCACAGCAGACTGTGGGCAATGCAAAACGATTACACTGAAAAAGCAGAAGGAAGCTAATAAATGCAATCTGTAGCAACAAAAGGAATTCTTAAGGACCATCTACAGAGTTGGACACAGACTCTTTAACAGGCAATGCCTGACAAATTCTGCAGCATTCCAAGCTATTGTTAATCTTACACTTACGTTTCATACTGTTTGATTTCAAAGTCTCATGAATATCTAGAGCAGCGCTTCCCAGAAGGACATCCGATTTTAACGTTTGGTGGCTCCAGACTCGGAAGTTTAATTTACTTACAGGAGTGACGATTCTGAAAAGAGAAAGTTGACCACTGTGTAAGAGCACTTGTTTGCAGGGGAAGTGGATGAACTGAGCAATCTACTTCAACTGTCACTTAAAATTATTTAAAAACAAAGAAATAACAAGTGTAACATCAAACCATTTCTAACTATCACATTCTAGTATGCAGTCATGTTTATATGTCATGTAAATCAAGACTGTTGCAACACTGTTCAGAGACTATGTTTTATATTATTACTGTTTTAAGGGAAACATCTATAGAAAAAAATACGAGCTTACAACTGGCATCTGGTTGTAACCAGGATTAGAAAGACAGACTGATTCCTGCAGGTTCACATTTCATGAGTTTTCAGCATTGGCATACCTTGATGTGAGAATTGTTTCACACAGAGAGGGAAGACAGCAAATTTGCTTTCTGAAGAGGTTAACAGAAAATTTCAGGACATCCCATAAAAATGGAAATACTCGAAAATAATAAAAATTATTTCAAGTGTTTTTAGAAGACGACTGTTCCCCTAATAAACTGGCACATACTTATATCACATTATGATAAAGAAGCAGGAATACATATAAAATTATTTAGCATTTTACTAGTATACTTCTGGCCTCACAACGCATTTAATGAGAACAGAAGAACACACTACATCATCTTAACAATTCAAAAACTTCCCTCAGCACTTCAAGGACCAGATGTATTACTTCTACAGTGTGCTAACTTGATTATGTCCTTGGAGAACTAGTTCCAGGTTTACTACCAGAAAAGTCCCTTATGGGCCCAACTATCACAACAGTTTCTCCTCATTTCAAAGCAAGTAATGCAAAGAAGAATCCCACCATCCATTTCTACCCCTCTTTCACCTCCCTGAGGCTTTTTTTAATTTTTCACTTGTTTTAGTGATCAAAAATCTGAACCTCATTCAAAGCATGGTGCCAAAACCTGGAAGGACGCTTTGAGAGAGCCGGTACAGTACCAACATGGCTGTGTCAGCCTCCACAGAGTCCAAACAAGAGCCAAAGCTATCTTGGAAAATCTTGAAGAATAAAGGAACACTTCTAGTCATCAGAAAAACAGAAAAGTCTAGATTTTTCTTTTCTCTTCTTAAAAGTATTCTGACAACAGCAGAAAGATGAGAATCACAAAGTAGCTGATACTACAATTAAGAATGGACTTAGAAAATTTTTTTTTCCTAGAAAGTTACTTTTAAAGGTAAAATACTCACTTGCTCCTCACACTCCCTTGAGTTTTGAGAAGCTTACAACAGAAAAGCAAATTTACACTATTATCAGTTGCTGATACTATATGAACGTGTTTCTTTGTTTTGTTTTTGTTCTTTTTAATCCCAGTAATTTTTAATACTGATTTTAATACTGATTCTTTTTGTGCAAGGGACATTTTAACATTTATATATTTTAGAATTACTTTAATTGTGAGAAATGGGTATTACCAATGACTATATATTTTCGTAGTGTATAATTTCACTTGTACATTGTTGAAAAATCCAGACTTTTGACAGTCAGACAATCCCTTCAGAATACGCAGCTCCATCTAACAGGCTGCCTCCCAGGAGAGGAACCCATGGGCCATACCATCTACAGGAGCCATTACAACTTTTCCTTTTTATTCTGAACCTGAATGTAAGCAGGTGTGTCAGAACACTTCCTAAAAACCAATTAATTTACTAAATTCCATGTAGCATTAATCTTCAATGAAGGTGATGCACATTGGGTGTCTCTGACCTGAACAGCAGCAAAAACGGCCCATGTATAACTACGTGGACTTGCACAGCTCAAGCCACAAACATTTCAATATAAAAAAAAAAAGACTAGAAGAAAATTCTGCTCTTTCAGATTGATACACATTTAAAGCACGAGGATTTCTTCTTAAATTACTTTTTTGCAGTGGAAAGTAAGATAAACAGTAGTAACCAAAACTTTGTAATAATCTGAATTACAAGAAAAGAACAGGCACAAAGAAGATTTTCATCAGCCAGGAATGTTCAAGGTGCCTTAAGAATAATAATGTAGAATTTAAGCATAAACAAACGTGCAAGCACAAGACTGACCTTTATCCCAGTGTTCCATGTGACACATTTGTAAGAGAAAACTAAACTTTACAAAAGCTGCAGATCGTTGGGCTTTTTTCTGTGCTTTATCTCAAAACACAAATACTGGGCCAAGCAAACATCAACAACTGTGTTCATCTTGAATCTAATGTTAGTAATGTACTCTGAAGGCACAAATTAACCAGGAATTTTGTACTTGTAATTGAATTTAGATGTGCGCAAGACTAAGCAAACTGCCTCTTCTACAGCATGGTACACAACAAAGGGGTACACAAAGAACAGCTATGCTTTTCATGGTATTTCTGAAAGACCATGACCTTAAATGTGACAACAAAAACATGCATGGGACTGTCAGTTTTATTAAAAAATTACCTTACTTTCCTTACTACTCACAGAATTAAAGCTCCTTTGATATGCCGCATACATTAATACAGAATCTATTCCTTCATAAGTACTGAGTCCATTCCATAGGGCATAACTGCAATAGTTTGTAAATATATATTCCAGACTGTAGTATATTTTCTCCAAAAATTACACAAATATCTCACAAATACCTTCATGTCATGTAACATTAAATGCCTTGCTTAAAATAAAACCTCAACCCCTTAAGTCAGTTGCACTAACTTATCTCAAACTGGAAAACAAAACCATCAAACCTACACTGTAAGATGCTGTTTCCACTTCGGACTATTTGTATTGTTGCATTTTTCTGTCTTCTTTGACTGTCCATCTACTGAGACTTCCACATAAGGACTTGGTCCAAACCATTTATTTTTTTCTTTTAGTTTTGCTGAAATAACTGTTAAGAAACAGAAAAATTTCAAATAATACTTTTCAGTTGTGCCTTTTAGTATTCAAGTATGAGGTCATTCATGCCTGACAATAACACTCATGAAAAAAATACATTATATGGACAAAAATGCTCTTGCATTCCAGAACATTTCATACAATGCTATAGCTCAGACAACTGTCTAAAACATGCAACAGTACTTCTATAACATCAGATACTATAATTAATAACAATCAGTATAAGATCCACAAAAACACTTCGGCGTTTGAAAGCAGAAAACACCCTCTACAACCTTCTCCTGTCAATCACCAGCCAAGGGAATTGCTGGAGTTTATTACCCTTGATGTTAAAAAGCTCAAAACATGATCTGTCTCTCTCATTAAGGAATCACGGGAAACTGCCACCATTTCTGGTGAAAAGAACATCATTAAGAAAAAGAACTTTTGTTAAGTTTTCTGTATCAAAGAAACTTTAGTCTGAAAAAGAGATGTCTGAGGGGTGACCTTATCAATGCTTATAAATAGTTAAAGGGTTGGTGTCAGGAGGATGGGGCCAGGCTCTTTTCAGTGGTGCCCAGGGACAGGACAAGAAATAATGGGCACAAACTTGAGTATAGGAAGTTCCACCTAAACATGAGAAGGAACTTCTTTACCTTGAGGGTGGCAGAGCCCTGGCCCAGGCTGCCCAGGGAGGTGGTGGAGTCTCCGGTCTCCGGAGACATTCAAAACCCGCCTGGACGCGTTCCTGTGCAACCTGCTCTAAGGTGGCCCTGCTCTGGCAGGGGGTTGGACTAGATGATCTCCAGAGGTCCCTTCCAACCCTATGATTCTGTGATTCTGTAACTTACAAAAAAGCAAAGTAACAACAAACTGAGTTCCAATAACTACCTATTGTTCTAAAAACAACAAAACTTGGACAGGACTTGCAGCTCTAAAGCTTTAAATTGGGGGTGGGGTAGGGTGGCTGTTTTGTTTCTTTGTTTGGTTGGTTTTAGGGTTTTTTAGTGTGTTTTGGGTTTTTTTTTAAACATTCAACATCATTGACTGTAACACTCCTGCCTTTCCAAACACTATTTACCCAGAGCAGCATGCATGTGTACGTGTCTGCCCCCAACATTTGACTCTTAGATTAGGAGTGTTCTTGGATTCCTTGGCAACACTAAACCCACAAAAGAGTACTTCAGACAGAAAATTATCGTTTCCAATTGCCAGTGAACTCCACTCTGTTCTAACAAATAACAACTGACTCACATGTTTTCAAGCACCCACCTCAGCTGCACTACATCCTTAAAAAAAAGGCTCACTAATTCAAGCCCATATGGCTAATCTACCTAGATTCCCTTTATAGTCTATGCTCCTTTAGAGATTTAGAGAAGTAGCTTAGTATAAACTGCTCTGAATTGCTCTCAAGGGAAACTTTATATATTACAGTCAACTTACAGAAATTAACTTCAGTTAGCTAACATGAATTTTCACAAAGAGTTCCCCTTCCCTTCATGTCTCCACAAGGTCTAGGTCTATACCACTGCATCTCATGCCTCATCACAAGCTATCTCAAAGGCATCAAGACCTCCTTTGAGGCAGCCCAAATCATCAGTCTTGCACCTGCTTTCAAGGTTCTTACCCAGACAATCTGAAAGTTCACTTAAAACTAACGAAGACAGCTGAGGGGGGAGGTGAGGGTGGGACATGGGGGGGCTCTGTTTACAGAAATGTGTTCAAAAAGATAATTCCTGCTTGAGCAGGAAATAGTTTGCTTGCAGACTGTGGCTGAACTTCTATAGAAATTAAGATGCATTCAAAGATCCCAATAGTCTCAAATCTAAATACTGAGACATTTCTTGAGCTTCGCTTTCTTTATGCGAGTCACAGGCCTTTAACAGAGCAAGGCTTAGAGAGCAATCACCACTTCAATCCATAGCTCTGCTCTTCACAGCTATGTGGAGTATGTACCTCCTTCTAAACCTCTTAAATTTTTCTCTCCAATATCAACCTGTAGGGACAAGATTTCTCATCAAGTCTTATGGCCTTCTGAGAAAAAAAGAAGCTCATTACCTTAGTGTGACAGCTATAGGCATGCTTAACTATACAGTTCCAACCTCCTTTCAAGTCCAAAACTTTCCTATCTATTTTTGACAATTCTTTTCATCCCCGCAATATCAACTTCATGAAACATGCCCACAGATTTCCACACTGAGGTTGCAAAATTTACCCTTGATGCTTTTAAACATAGGCCTGCACACATCCACAGATCTCCCATCCCCAGGCTTCAGCTTTTACACTTAAGTAAAAATTGTCAGAGAGCAAAAGCGTGAAAAACGTGGTAATTCAGTTTCAGCTGCTGCTTTGTTGGTGAGGCACTACAAAAGCAAAGCATATCATGTAAATCTATTCCTATGTAATCTACAGATACTTAGTTACAGTAATATTCTCACCAGCATTTTTATTAAAGCTCCTTTACAACGGTGGCCATCAAAGCATGTAACAAGGAAGAGGCAATAAGTCAAATTTAATGAATAGCAGTTCAGATTCATGTAGCTTGAGATGTAAAAAGACTGTTAGGAGAAAGTGTTAGATTTGGTACTATGTCAAGTATTAATAACAGAAAACAGTACATCATTACATTTCAAAGAGGACCGTTCTGTACAATTTAACAGCATCCAAAAAGATTTTCTTTTTTTTTTTTTACACAAAAATGTATCACTTCAAAATGCATTTTAGATAAAATTCTGAATAAAATAGCCATATTTCTGCTTTCTGCCAAGTAATGATGGCATAACACCATCAATTTTATTGTGCAACCTGTATAACTCCTGAAATGCAGCAAATATCAGTAACTTCCATTTAATTGTGGGGAAAACATTTTCACATTTCTAATGAAAAAAGATACATCCTTTCGAAAGGCTTACCAGTGATCTGAAGCTGTGATTTCATGGAAAACCCACTGGATGGTCCTGATTTGGATCCACTGCCAGCCATAATACGGGCTGGATCTTGAATCTGGATAAAGAGACAATGTAAACATTTTAATCCTCAGAAATTCAAAAATTAAACAATCTGGTTTTTGACACGTAGACACGTCACACTGCAAACAAACACACCACATTGTGTTCTCTTTCTAGTTCATTTCCATTTCCCCAAAGTACAGAAAATAGTTTACAAAGGGTTTAGTCTTGACTATTGCATGATGTGTAAATATTCATGTTCTAGGCAAAAGACATCTTTTGATTTTGTCCCTTCAATTTGCCAGTTAACTGAGAGTGAAAGATGTTCTAATTGCAAAGTTTGCTGTACCTCTTACGTCTAAAAATACCTGCCTACTTTGTACCCAGGACTTACGACATCAAAGTTTATTTTCCCATGTTAAGTATTGGTTTAAAAAAAAAAAAAAAAAAAAAAAAAAAAAAAAAAAAAAAAAAAAAAAAAAAAAAAAAAAAAAACCACGATCCACAAGCATAGGAAAGGCTGAAAGTAACTTCTTACACTAAAAGGTGAATTTTAAATTTCGAGATACCTGCTTCTGTATGTGTTTTGTTTTCACTTGGTCAGATCAAGTCTACAGACAGGGGCTATATCTCTACACAGCACTTGGCTAGGAAGAGGAAATCCATCATTCCATCTGTGGCAGGGGCTCAGCTGCTCTGGCCAAGGGTCTGGCTAATCAGCCCCTGCAAATCTCCCAGACCACTGCTGCACATTTTGGTCAGCCATCAAATCTGACTCCCAAAGTAGATCAAATATTACATGCCATATCTCAGGTCATTTTCTGCACACAACATTATTTCCAACAAGGAAAGTAACATGTTAGCTTAAGCTGCTATTAGTATCTTGCGCACAAAAGGCTGTATGTACGAATTACTGACTGATAACAGCACAAGAGTCTAAACATGTGCGTGTATGCCACGCAAAACAGCATTTGTAGACGGAGAGCTGATCTGAATATTGCAGCTTTTTTTTTTTGGAGGTTGCAATCTGAAGCAAAAGTCTGTATATTGTGAAACTAATAATTCCGCAGGTATTTTTAAAGTGGTAAAATGAGAAGTTCTTGCATCCTACAGCTTGCTGATGCTAGTGTTAACTACTGAAAAATGACACCACACAAAAAAAGTACTAATGACTTGCTTAAATAGTATATAGTGTTATTAGTGGAGTTCCATACTGTTAATTGCTAGATTCTAGATATGAATAACACATCTAAACCCTGCTACAGTGAAAAAGCTTTTAATAGACATATTTCAAAAGTAGCCTAATTTTAAAAGTTTTAGAGGACAATTCTTGATTCTGATCCTGTGATTAGTTCTACCAAACTCACTAGGTATCCTTTATGCTTTAAGAAAGCAGATGACTAGCAACTAGACTGAGACAGACATACTGGATAGCCTAAAGGAGGTTACATTTACAGAAGTGCTGCTCTTTTCCACCTGGAGAAACAACACTGCACATAATACAAACGCTATTACCAAAGGTGATAATTTTCAATTGAAGTAATTCAGTAATCACATACAGCACATAACATTCATTCAGAAGCAGATGTTAAAGCTAACTTTAATTTCTAAGTCTGCAAAATGCACTCAAAATGATTTTATTAATATTTGTTCATTTTCATTGAGAATACACAGAAAAATTTCTAGCAGCTTAATCACATCTGAAGTGACTGTCCCGCAAACATTTGTTGAGTTAGCATGTATGTGCCAGTGTATACTTCTTGAGACACAGTCTTCACTAACAACTAGCTGAAGTAAAATGTCAAGAATCTGTTGCCTCACAACGCTTCTAAAAAAAACTAAAGGAACACTACATTGCACATTGTTGCGCTCTCTCAGCTGCCATAAAGTTTTTGAACAGTAAAACTGAAGAGTCCTCCTTCATTGCACGCTTGCTAAAATCCAGAGGCTCTTTACTTAACGCAAGCTTTACTAGTTAACTAGGAAAAAGGAGAGTTCCAGAAGAAGCAGTAGCAACAACTTACCTATGCCCTGCACTTCAATAGCCCTAATAGCCTCTTTTCATGTTTTTGAATACCTTGACCCCAGCACCTCTTCTGTCCCCCTGAACGGCCAGCTGAAAAATACCCAGTGAGCCGAATAGCTGGTTCCAAGCCAGGCATCCAACAAGGAATAATCACTGAACTCTCACTGCAGCTTCTCTCTCAGCTGGGTACTAATTTAAGTCAATTTCCTACCATACATGTATGTACTCTATCCAGATTTTTCATACCTAATATGAATTTAATCAACTTTGATACCTTCATGTCCACTGATTTTTAGCTGGAATGGTTCAGCAATTACGAAAGGTTACAGTGCAACACACAGGAAAAAGGGGAGAAGAGAACAGAACAGGACTGGCAGGTGGAACTGTATACACCTCATTTTCTTAGGAAACAAAGCTAAAATACATTAACTAATCAAATAAGAATCCATAATGATTAACATACTGCACTTTGGAGCACAAAGAGACTGCAAGACAGTAACCCCACAAGTCACACACATTCAGCTGCTTTCTACATTTAAACTTAATTTATAGCATTTAACTCCTCTTCATTTATATCACAAATACACACACAAATTAAATGTTTGTTAAAAAAACCACTGTATTAACAGGTATTTTTAATGGTAACACTGCATACGATTTCAATTCAAAAGCAGCCTAGCGTTACTTAAAAATAAATCACAAAGACAACATAGTCTTCAATCATTACTAAAATATTTCCATTTAGCTTTATTACAATAGAAACAATAGTTAGGATTCTATGAAAAGCAGGTATCTATAAGACAAGCAGTTCTGTCAGCAACTGGATGTGAACAGGCCGTCATGTGTGAACACTAACAAGCATTTTAACTGCACTAGACCTTTGAACTCCTTGCCAGTGGAAAGGAATACAATGATTGCTTTCAAACTATGTTGTAAATAATAATTTTAAGTGCAAAAATATGATTTGTGAAATCATTATAAACGAGGTATGTCTGCTTTATAAATTCATTCCAATGCAACAAGTATTTCCAAAAGTTGAAACTGTCATTCCAAACCACTGAGAAGGCATACTCAAGGGGGTTTTCTGCAGTAGAAAGTTACACACATCTTCATAAATACTTATGGATTTGGTTTGTTTTGGGTTTGTTTTTTTTTTTTGTTCTGCTTTTGTTTTAAATTATAGTAAGGTCGTATGGCTATTTTTTCCATCAGAGGATGCTACCCACTTCCAAGAAACCTGACAGAATTTGAAATTTAGGAACGTTAGTTGAAAGGTTTGGAAGCTGTGACAGAGAGCAGGGCAGCATAACAGATACTCAGAGCACAACCATGTGAGTATAATTTTCTTAGAAATGAACAAGGCAAATTATGTAGCATATAAAAAGATATAATGCAGAACAATACAAAATTAATATCTTCTTGTCATTAAAAAGAAGCCATTCAAATGCTGGCCTGAATTTCTTCAGTGGCTGCATACCCACTCCCAGGCAGGTTTGATTGTTTTTATAACATGCTACCATAGCCTGTAGATTATTAGATAAATTATGCTCAGCTTCATAATCACATAGGCCATTGTTTGTGCCCGGGCAGGTTTGAACAAACATTGCTTAAAGTAATTCCGCCTCGCAGTAGGAAACTCGGGCCACGCATCCTTTTGGACTGGTTCTTTGAATTCCTCTCTAACTGGAGCATTTTCTCAGGAGCCCCCCCCGTGCCATGACCTGATGCTGTCAGACCAAACTGCAGCATCTTCGGCGCCATTTTAATCCAAGACAGTTACAAAAAAGATCTGGTGCTGAAGTTTAAAGTGGTGTGGAAGATGGAAGAAATTCTAGAGGAGCACAGCCCAGATGCTACAAACACTTTCAGAAAAAGGAAGACAAAAAGGGAGGATCCTCAGTTATTTTTCTGAGAGAGCGGAGAGAAAAGTAGCTTTGAGTGCTTCTTGGTTAAAGCAAAGGAAGAGGAAGGAAGGAGCTTCTTACCCAACAAAATCAGGGATTATAAATATAAGAAAAATGCTATTAAAAGCTTGAGAGATCTTTAAAATGTCACACCAATTTGACTTTGGGTGATTTATTCACCAATGGAATTCATCTGTTAAAGAACTGACTTACCGAAGAAGATAATTTTGTTTCATATTTATTTGAAAGAATAGAAGACACAGTTAGGTTAGAATGAAATCCCGTGACTGTATATTATACATGCATAGCTTGGAAAATATGTTGGCACATGCTCTTTATAATTTAAAAAATACTGAAATAATTGTACATTGTTGGCTGCTTTAAGACTTATGTTTAGTAATTAATTTTAAGAACAGGATAAACTGCTCTTTACAGGTGAACCAATTCAAAATGTATTTGCTGTTTCAGTAATGCAGTAAAAAAAAAAAATCACATAATGAAAGTTTTCTTTAACATACCTAGTAATTTTAACAATAGTTTTTAAAAACCTCACTGTGTAACACAGGAATACGGCCTTTTGGAAAAAGTGTAAAATATACAAAGTTTTGATTAAAAAACTGCATGGAAGGTGTAACATGACCCCTTTACAACAGTTTTTTGTTTTGTTTTTTTATCAACGGGTATGGGAGTTACAGACAATTAAGAAGAAATAAACTAGGTATTTCACAGAAAGTTCAAAGCCACCTGTTTACATTAACACCACACTTTTTTGTGTGTGAGAAATTAAATATAAATGCTTCTTCTCTTTCTCCCCAAACATGGAAGCCTCTTTTTAACCGAAGGCATGCATATTGTGGAAAAGTTACTTTGTCTTAAATGTTACATATAATTACCCAGTAAGCCCAGGTAGAGACAGCTAGTTTGGCAACTTACTTAAGCAAATTTGCAGTAACCTGAACTGTTCAAGTTTCATCTTTAAAGTCAATGTGGTTTGACAAAGCTGTTTTTATTGTTTTACATTTTTATTATTTTTTCCCTAAAATAAGCTTTAAGGACATGGTCAGTTTTGCCCAAACAAGTAAGACGACGTACAGAAAGAAAGAAACTGCTGAGTAATCAACCAGGGAGAAAAGAATACACACAGATTATAAGAGTGTTAAGTAGAAGTTAGAAAGGGAAGCAGTTATGAGGTCTGCATCAATGGATATTTATATAAGAAATGGGAATAAAGAGGGTTTTAACAGCAGAATGCCACATAGCTGCCTCGGCCATTACTGCATGTGAGCAGAACTACACCTATTTACTGAAAATGCAGTAAAATCGAAGTACTCTCTGCCATAATACATCTGTTGTAGTTTAAAATCCAGCTGCTTAAGTTGTCTTTTTGAACAAAGGTGAAGTATAGAGCATACTAGGTCCCAAACCAGGCTGTAGGTTGAATTACTGAGGTGCTGTTGCCGCATCTCCACTGCTATCAGGCACTGCACTGCCCTGATGCAAGGCCCCGATGCCAGCACAGCCCCCTGCACGGGGTGCTCACTCTCGTTAGCTGGCCACAAAGCTAAGGTGCAGGTGGCTGTTCTGGTAAGAATGACTGATATGCAGACCTGGAGACAATACTTGAGCCAATTCAATACACCAGCTAAAAATATATTTGTGGGAAACACACTTTAATCAGTTTGGGAAGTAACCCAAGTGACGTGACCTTCAGAGGCTGCAATGAGGGAGAAAACAAGATAAAGAAACCACAAAACACAGGAGAACAGCTAACCAACTTCTGTCCTGTCCCTACTACAGACTTGCTAATGAGAAATCCCTGACATTGAAGTAGATAGTTCATCCATTATGCTGTCTTCAAAATGTCCATTTTACAATTGTCCCTAATTCATGTATAAAATATATATGATCCATTGTACTTTTGGCTCAACACAAGAACCACTTTCTCATTATATCTGCTTACAAACTATCCTTTCTACACCCTTTCAAAGTACAATGGTGTATCAGAGTCAGAAGTCACATTTCCTTTAAATCGACAGATCTAATTATATTTTATGAGTGAGGTTATCTGAATTTATTCTAGATAATGACTATCCTGAATCTTTCTATTGGATGTTCTTCTGCTACAAGTAAACATACCTTCTTGAGAATTGCAATGAAGATGTTAAGATTGGTATGAACAAAGAATGAATGGACAGGTGCATGTATAAAGCAGAAAAGAAAACCCCAAAGGTTAAAAGAACGGCTTTTCCTGATAACGAAGGACACTTCTTGCAGTTCGTGAGGCATGTTGGTATGGAGAGCAGGACGCCTTTGCTCCGATGAGACCAGACAACTGGCCAGCAGAAAGAGCCCAGGGTTTAAGGAGAGGAGAGTGCCAAGGAGGTTACAGCACATCACATAGGTCATTCCTTTTCCTGTTCACCCAATAGGAGAACATACTGCAGCTATAAAGATACGGATATTCCAAACCAGAAAAAAACAACTAGCGTTAGCCTTCATTTAAGATTTATGGAGGCTGAAGTAAACCAGATTCTAAAGCAAAGGATGAGTGTAAAACAATTCTTGACTTGCAAGAGATATAAAATACCCATCTATAAAGCTGTTTGTTGTCACCAAAAGGAACTTGAAGCATGATAAGCAGCTGACAGATACCATTAGTTCCATCCTCCATGTTGCACATAAGAGACACTGGCTATTCCACTTCAACCCACAAAAGTGTCCTGGTGCTTGTAAGTACATGAGAGTGAGAGAAAGAGTAAAGTAAATATATCAGAGGATCACTGTGAGAGATAAAATTGAGGTTTTAAAAGTAAATACCACATTCCCTCCTGCAACCTCATACACAACATGAATGATAATCACTCTGAGACCGTACTGATAATCCTACAATAGGATCAACAAATGGCTCTCTCCTGTGTCATGAACAGATTTAATACTAACATAGCAAAGACTATTTAATATTAACATAGCAGGGACTACAGACTAACAGCCTTAAACACCTTTCCTAAAAAACACTTGGTCAAACTGCGCAGATTAGAAAGACCGGTCCATCAACTTCAACCTGCAGAGAAAAATGCTTTCAACAACACTGGTTGCAATCCAAATTAAACTATGTTTTCAGACCTCACAAACCAACGACTTACATCAAAATTATAGAGAATTCATTCATTAGTATTCCTATGCACCAAGAAGCCAGTTGTATAACGTGCCACTCAGCGTAAGTATTTCATATGACTCTCTTCTACGTACATGTCGTATTTGATACTGAATAAAAGACTTGGAAAAAATATATGTACAGAAAAAATACTGCAATATACAAATTTCAAAGAAAAAAGTAATTTGACAGTTTTTTCAGTAGTACATCAGTAATACCCCAGCCACAAGCTGTTCTTAGACTACAGCTGTGGCAGACAGGACAAAAGGGACAAAACAGGCTTTGCCACCAACTCAGGTAACTGGCCAATGAACTTCCTTCCTAACTAAGAGGATGTTAGCTTTTACTAACTTCTAAGAAACACTCAAAAAAGGGGAAGAAAGGACAGAAGTGTACATGAACATCATATGCCTTTTGCATGATTCCAAAAATCCTGGCAAGAAAAGCCACTGCAGAGAGCTGCATGAGATAATTAAAACCACTTTTGAAAACAAAGAGATAGTCTATTTTTATTTCAGCCATTTCCTTCTCATGGTACAATCCATTTCAAAGAGGACAACAATTCACATATGCAAACCATTAAGCTAAAACTGGTTCACTGCTGTAATCTTAGAAATAGAGTAATACTTAAAATGTCTAGTTTTTAAATACCACCACTGCAAAACAAGATATATTAAACCCGGCATGTATGTTAAGCCACAATGGAGAGAATTACACTGGGATTGGGAAGACAGAGGAAAAGATAGTGAAACTGGCATCCTTGTAACTACCACAAACCAAAAAAAGATTTTTCTAAACTGCTGGGTTTACTGGTATTGACCAGACATGAAGTGGACTAACTCCTGAATTTTATAAACCACTGCTCTTAGAAATTCAGTTTGGCCTTTTAAACTCTTTTAAAAAAATCTTTAGTAATAATAGAGTTTCAACACAATACTGCACTGACTCAGAACTATGTTTCATCTTAATACTTCTATGATGAGGCTTCAGGAAAATTTTTCAGTGGCAGTGCACAATCAGAGCAACATTACCATCCGCAGACTGAAAAGTAAGCAGTTACCTCGCTACTTGCAAAACAAGACAAACTGCCTTTCATTCAAGAAAACAGATACTGAAGCCTATTCCTTTTCTGGCTGAAAGTACCCAGGTGTTATCATGGGCTGACAATACAATCACAAAATAAAAGGATTTTTTTATAAGGGTTTGAGCCCTTTAGCCATTTCATGAACTATTTTCTTGGGTCCTCTCTTCTGGAAGCTTACCCTACTGGTCAAGATTTTAAAATCACTTTTGGTTGACTTTTCTTGATAGAATAACAAATCCCTAAGGGTAAGAGTAGAGAGTATTTTTACTTATCAAAGACAACTAAACAAATTCATCCCCAAATCTGTCTCTATAGTAGGTGGCTGTACTGGATTTAGGTGGCAAGGCTTTGATAGCAGGGGGTCTGCAGGGGTGGCCACAGTGAGAAGTTGGACAAAGTTGGCTCCAAACAAAGCCCACAACTGGCCAAAGCTGAGCCTGTCAGTGATGATGGCGGCATCCTGTGATAACATACTTAAGAAAGGCAAAAAACACTGTGCAGCAACTGTGTGAGAAAGGAGTGACAAAATGTGAGTGAAACAACTATGCAAACACCCAGGTCAGTGGAGAAGGAGGGGGAGGAGATGCTTCAGGCAAAGATTGCCCTGCAGCTTGTGGTGAAGTGCCCTGAAGAGGTTCCAGAACCAGGGGTGATTGACTATATAGTGAAAAAACTTCGCAGGATGAGCAATATTCTTCTTTCACAGGAAAATATCTTTTTAGCACCTCCAAGTACCAAAGTTCCTCTGATCTTACACATGTCCTGTTAGACTGTTATTACAGATCTCTAACAAAAAGGCATTGAGTTCTAGCAATTAGAACCCCCGAATCTTGTAGAAATTACAGTTTTCACACTTCTTTGCACTATGAACCATGTCCTGTATGGAGCTCTGTGGAAATACACCTTAAAAGAAAAATAACTGTAACTTTAGGGATATCCTGAAGATAGTTAAAAAGGCTGAAGCGATATAATCAACAGACATGTATTGACAGAGACCTCACAGGCAAAAAGCCTTTTTATATTTCATTTTTAAAAAACAACATTGTTTTATTTTCATGTTTTATAAAAAGAAAGTACCTAGAAAGTATAAACAACATTTTCCAGTGGTAACCTTGGAGGAGAATTTTCTCAAGGGAAAAGCACACCGTGTGGCCAGACAGTTACAAGCTATCACTGTTAAATTGTGCACTAACAATAAGCCAACCAAGTATCAAAAAGCATTGGTGCTTTCTTTGAATTCCAGCCATTCCATAAACACAATGTTCTACAGCATGGAGTCTTGGTTACAGTTTGCCTAAGTAGGATTGTACCCTAACTGTAGAAACAAATGCATTTCTTTTGTAATTCAGAGAGTGTATTTCTCAGTGCTACTCAAACTTTATCATAGAATCAATAGAATCTTCATGGTTGGAAAGGACCTTTGAGGTGGAGTCCAACCATACACACACAAAAAAAACCCTATCACAAAGGACAACTTTGAGCACAAAGCAGCACTGAAAAGAAGTCATCCAAGACAGTTACAAAACACAGAGTTACCAAAAGCAGCAGTATTTTTTGTTCTGTCTGCCCTATAAAATCTCATTTAGCCCTACAGCTACATTTACAGTTCAGCTGGCTCTGAGGCCAAAAGGTTCCTACAAAGCAAAAATCCCCATCTGGAGCATTGCAGTCCAATATCAATGCCGGTGTTAGCAAAAGGCTCTTTTGGACCTTACCGTAAAGGCATGAAAAAGAAATCTTCTGAAGAACTTTACCCAAAGTCTCCTCTTTCCTGTTGCTATGGGAAGGGGGAAGGAAAGAATTCATCTTGAGGCCTCCACTTACCACTGCTTTAGCTACGTGACACAGTAGTGAGAAGACATGGTCACACAAATCCACAAGCCATAAGCTACTTATTCATGCTATTCAATTAATTTTTAATTAGGGCAATGAAATAATGTGATCACTGTCAAAGCAAAAATATTAAGTCAAAACTGTAAGTTCTTTTTCCCCCTTTTAAGCAATTTTCTTACTTGTAATCTATTAACTGATGATTGCCTGGAGGCAATGTTTCAAATCACCTCCCTCTTACCCATATTTTTGCAGTTTTAACAGTTTTCCTGAAATGGGAGATGGTAGTAGAAATAGTCAGGAAAAAAAACCAAATTAACTCTCCCATATTTAAAACAAAGATATTCAAGGATTAAAAGTTATTTCACATAAAACACATGAACAAAACTTGAAAGATAAAAAACACACCATAAAAAACAAAATTTTGCCTGTTATTGCATGTCTAGAAAATTAAGGACAGTGAGAGTCAATGACTTTAAAGCCATGGTAGACATGGTAGACATGGTACTTGTGAAAAATTTCACATGGGATGAGAATTTTGCTTGGTTTTACTCTCAGATGCTTCTGAACACAGTCTAAACAACTGTCAAGCAGCATTTAATCTTATCTCTCAGAACCTTCCCATGTATATGTTTGTTCTCCCCTATGCTATGCATTAAAAAAGAAACAAACCCATCAAAAAATGACCTGAAAATAACATCAAGGAAAACATGTTACTGAAAGAGCATATAAGGAAACAAGGGTATCTTAAAACGAGAACACACTTCTATGAGTTATTTTCTAATTTCCTACCAAAAGTTTGGGTTTTTTTTTTTTAACAGAACCACACAATAATTTAGGCTGGAAAGGAGCTCTGGAGGTCCAACACGTTCCCAGAGCTGGGCCAACTTCAAAGTTAGACCAAGCTGCTCAGAATCTCATAAAAATGTTCAGCTGTTCACTACGCTAAATGAGTAGCAAGATACAAGTTGTAATAAAGGTATCTCAATAGATACTCAAGTTTCCATACACTGTAACAACGAGTCAGTGTCTCTATGTCTTTACACAAATGCATATCCTATTTTCCCAAGACATAAATGTGCACAAATGCCTTACAGACCTAACATTTCAGGTCTTTCACATATTCTTGCCGTGCTGCTGCTAAAATTTATCAAAAGAAACAGAACATATTTAACATGAAAGTTAATATTTTAAGTTACCTAAAAAAGGCATTTCTTAGAAATTATATTATTCTTGATATTTGCAATAATGTGGAAAAATAGAGAGAATAAAGTGAAACAGGTGAACTGCAAAGACAAACTGCCTCTTCTACCCTAAGCAGTCACCTTTCAATCAAGCTGAATTACAAGGCAGCTTCCATTTCAGAAGAGATTTCTCAGAGTCAAGATAATTTACTTTTCAGGACTTCATATCCACCATAGACTAACAGTCCGTGCTTTACTAAAACGGGCATATCCACTGCTTTACTGAAACCAGAGGGCAAATAGTTCTAAAAACCACATTGTATATTGCAAGATTTATTTTGTTACGCGATTTAATTCTTAGCAGTGTAATTATTTTTCCAGTAATGTTTGTACATTTATTTCATATGGCTCTCAATTGAAAGAGTGAGAAGAGCTTCTAAGCTAACTCCTCCTGAAGCATTCTCCATCTCACTGTTCTCCAAAAATAATTCTGGGTTTCGTGAATGTAACAGCTATTCCTTTAACACCTTAGGATGTGTGTTTCCCTGCACCATTTATCAATAAAAATCTACATAAATGGTTCCATTTCTATCAATCTAGGTTTCTTTTTGGTTGTTTGTTTTTTCTTCTTGAAGACTTCTACTTCTTCATTTTCTACACTTGTTCACATTGTACACATTCAAGGGAAATAAAAATAATTCCTTCCTAAAAGTTGTATTTAAAAATAGGCCTGTTCCCTTGAGGTTTGTATTAGCTTATTGAGTTGTCTTATACCTTCTAAGCTCCACTGAGGGAAATATGCGCCAAAACAGACTCCTATTTTGTAACAGACCCATTTTTCACCTCCTGTATGCTAGTCTTTCTAAAAACTTCTTGCACACAGCTTTCAGAAACACTGTAGTCTACCCATTTCTTTTTTGTTATGGCATCTTTTAGAATAGCAACAGCCTTTTCCCAGCAATGACAGTCTTTCATCTCTCACTGTACTTTCATTAACCTGATCTGCTGTACTTTGTCCACATTGGCAAGCAGAGCAATGTGACAGACGTGGAGCTAGGAGGTCAGACAGGTCTGTAGTCCTCATACCCACATTGTACACGTTTCTGGAGTTTTATTTTGGAACAGCTCCCCCCTGATCCCACAGCCCCACACCAGTTGGACTGCAGTTTCCAGTTTAGTTTCATCTAAAAGCAATTCAGCTTCCTAGATTCAAGCTCATTTCAAAATCAAAGTGCAGTCTGTGAGAACAATCAAAGGATTCATTTCCAAAGTGCACTCCTTGTCCAAATTAAAACACCAATGCAGATGCACTCTTTACCCTTCACCTGTTCCTCTCTGGTTCACATTCTAGCCATATGGAAAACCTCAACAGGTCTACGTTATGGCCACTCAAGCTCACTCGTTTGCATTATTTCTGTTCTCTTTGTTTAGTTCTGTGAAAGTGGATATTTTCATGCATGAGAATGCTTAGTTACTTTGTTTCAAGACTTCTACCTTTCTCTCTGCTTTGCCAGTTTCAGAGGAGATTCTTTCACAGAACATTTTCCTTCATAAAAATAAAAAGAGGAAATCCCGAAGTTTCCCATTCTCCATCACTGAGGCAGATCTGCTTTGGGGACAGATGTGCTTTCTTCTGCACAAACTCTAGACCAGAAAAATTTTCTGCTAAACTACTGGAATGACCACAGCAATCAAAACAAGTAAATTATAAGTATATTTTTTAGTCAAATAGATTAAGACTGAACTTAAAGCATGTAACTGTTTAACTTGAATGATTAATGCTGTAGGTTAAAAAAAAAGCTCTGCCATAAAGCACAAAGTATTTGTGTCTTCAAATAGTGTAACAGATTGTGTTTCTCTGAGGCCTAAACAATGAGATTATGTGGAAGGAAGACAAGTAACTGAGTACTGCAATCTGTGTAAATACAAACGTTTCTTTTTACAAGGAGGATACATTTCAAGAAGTTGTGAGCATTTACAGAGATGCTGAAAAACTGAAGTTTCTTTTCCATTCTTTCTATGCACTGGAGAAAATCATTCATCAAAACTAAAATTTCTGGTAAATTTCTGAAGTCATGTTTGATCTACAGCAATCATGAAAAGATAGAGTTCAGGATCATGCATACCACGCACAAAAGAACAGAAGTAATATTAGAACCTTCGACTCCAGGAGGGCTAACTTTGATCTCTCCAAGAAACTGCTTGGGGAGATCCCATGGGCTAGGGCTCTGGAAGGCAAAGGGGCTCAAGAGAGCTGGCTGGTATTCGAAGACCACTTCCTCCAAGCTCAGGATTAGTGTATCCCTAAGAGCAAGAAATCAGCCAAGGGATGCAGGAGGCCTGCCTGGCTGAGCAGGGAGCTTCTGAACAAGCTCAAGTGGAAGAAGGAAGTTTACACTAAGTGGAAGAATGGCCTAACTCCTTGGGAAGACTACAAGAATGCCGCCAGAGCGTGTGGGGGTGAAATGGGGAAAGCCAAGGCTGCCTTGGAACTAAACCTGGCAAGGGATGTCAAGCTCAACAGGAAGGGCTTCTTCAAGTACATTGGAGGCAAAACGAAGACCAGAGAAGTTGTGGGCCCACTGTTGAATGAGACAGAAGCCATGGTGACGGAGGACGTGGAGAAGGCAGAGTTACTGAATGCCTTCTTTGCCTCAGTCTTTACTGCCTGGCCAAGCCCTCAAGAGTCCCAGGCCTTGGAGAAAGTAACAGGGAAAGAGGATGACTTCCCCTGGGTTGAGGAGGATCAAGTGAGGGATTAATTAGGTCAATTAGATATTCCCAAGTCCATGGGCCCTGACGGGATGCACCCAAGAGTGCTGAGGGAGCTGGCAGAAGTCGTTGCTGGGCCACTCTCCACCATCTTTGAAAGGTCCTGGAGAACAGGCGAGGT
>VXBO01012811.1:88926-174769 GCA_013400135.1 Rhinoptilus africanus
TGGCATCCTGGGGTGCATCAAGAAGAGTGTGGCCAGCAGGTGGAGGGAGGTCATCCTCCCCCTCTGCTCTGCCTTGGTGAGGCCCCACCTGGAGTGCTGTGTCCAGTGCTGGGCTCCCCGGGTCAAGGACAGGGAACTGCTGGAGAGGGGACAGCAAAGGGCTACCAAGATGATGAGGGGACTGGAACACCTCTCTTAGGAAGAAAGCCTGAGGGAATTGTGTCTCTTCAGTCTGGAAAAGAGATGGCTGAGGGGTGACCTTATCAATGCTTATAAATACTTAAAGGGTTGGTGTCAGGAGGATGGGGCCAGGCTCTTTTCAGTGGTGCCCAGGGACAGGACAAGAGGTAATGGGCACAAACTTAAGTATAGGAAGTTCCACCTAAACATGAGAAGGAATTTCTTTACCTTGAGGGTGGCAGAGCCCTGGCACAGACTGCCCAGGGAGGTGGTGGAGTCTCCGTCTCTGGAGACATTCAAAACCTGCCTGGATGGGTTCCTGTGCAACGTGCTCTAAGGTGACCCTGCTCTGGCAGGGGGTTGGACTAGATGACCTCCAGAGGTCCCTTCCAACCTTGTGATTCTATGATCTCAGTGAAGCCCACACTGTGCCATGTAAAAGTGAGGTCACTCAGCTCCTTTGAGTGACTCTCCACATTGCCGGATACAGAAAAAAGGAAATGCACATCTTTCTGAAGAGTGAGCAAGAAGTAAGATCCAAGAAACCACACACTGGTCAGTCTCAATCTCAATGCCAGGGAAGGTCAGGGAGCAAATTGTCATAGGAGCCATTTCCAAACATATTATGGACAAGAATGTCATTTTTTTCAATTACACAGCATGGATGTATGAAGGGTAGATCATATTTGACCAACCTGACATTTTTCTATGACAAGATGACTTGGTAGTTGAGAAGACAGCAGTGTGTGCTGGTTATTTCTGACAGTGCCTCCTATAACATCCTTAGAGACAAGATGAAGAAGTATAGGCCAGACAGAGGACAACAGAGTGGACTGAAAACCTGGCAGACAAGTAAGGCTCAAAGGGTTGTGATCAGCGGTACCCAGTCCGGTTAGAGGCCAGTCACTATTCCTGTATCCTAGGGGTGGATACTTGGCCAACACTGTTTAACTTCATTTATGATCTGGACAATGGGACCAAGGTCACTCTCAGCAAATATGACACAAAAGTTCCACAAAGGGAGGTGCACAGTTCTGCACCTGGGGAAGAATAAACCCATGAACCAGTAAAGGCTGTGGGGCAGCTAGACAGAAGGCAGCTTTGCAGAAAACACTGGTACTGTTGAACATGAACTAGCAATGCTTCCTTGCAGCAAAAAAGTAGTGTTGCCAACATCCTGGGCTGCATTAGGTTAAGCAGCACTAGCAGGATGAAGAAGGTAGTCCTTCCCCTGTACTCAACATGGCTGAGAACACAGCTGGTGTGCTAGTGTAGCTAGTTCTGGGCTCCCCAGATCAAGAGTGACACAGACGTACTGGAGTGACACCAGCAAAGGGCCATAGAGATAATGGGATTGGAACATGACATATGAGAGAGACAGGATTGTTAAACCTGGAAAAGAGAATGCTCAGAAGGACCATACCAGTGTGTATAAGTACCTGAAGGGGGGTATAAAGTCTTAGAAAAGATGAAGCCAGACTCTCCCCAGCAGTGCCAGTGATGGGACAATAAGCAGTAGGCACAAATTAAAATACAGGAAATTCTACTTCAAAACAGGGGATTTTGTTATTTATTTTACTGTGAGGTGGTTGAAAAGTGGAGAAGCCTGCCAAGAGAGGCTAAGTCACCATCCTTGGAGAATTCCAAGCCTGACTGAATACGTCATGCTACTGACCACTCTGACTGGCCCTGCTTTAAACAGATGTTCAGAAGTCCCTTATAACCTCAGTTATTCTGTGATTCTTTAACTTGCCGAAAACAAACTCAATTCCTGTTGTACCTGATCATTCTTCCTGCTTGTTCTCTTTAGGCCTCTGTTTTGTAGCAGATTCCTCCTGTAAAGAGACATCTATCAAGTTGGTTATATAGATTTTTTTTTTTCAAACTGAAGTTCCCTTTCAGTGCCCAGTTATTGATTACAGCTTAAGTTTTACTAGTTTGAATAGAAAGGCACAGACTGCATAAACCAGCACGTATCTTTTTCAGGTTCAGTAATCTTCATCTTGACTGCCAAATCCCTAATTTCTACAGCTTTTCCCAAGTCCCGTATTAAAATTCAATGCACAGGCCTACACTAGGTATTTTTCCTCACTTTAAAAAACTACTTCCATTTACCTTATTGCTGTTCTTTATTATAAAGAACAACGCAATACAGCTTGAGTCAATCTTCTACAGAACATCCAGGACTGCACACACCAAAGTGTTAGCTAGCTTCAATTAATGGCAAGCAGGCAATGTGAAACTGAAACACATGCAAAAACCAAGGCCAAGTTCAACTGTCCCAACAGAAAGAATGCTATTATACACTGCATGTCCACATTACTGTCCTGGCTTATTTTAATTTTCTTTTGCCCCGATAATAAACCTCATAAAACATTCGCACATCACTGCCTTGGAACCTGTGGTATCCCTTCATTACTTACATAACATCAAAGATGGGGAAGTCATTGAATATCGTGGTTAACACACTGTTTATTCAAAAACATGTTTTACTTTGCTATTGGCAGGTGTCCATTTGTTCATACTTTTAAGAATTTCCTTCATTTTAATTCATATGGTGATAACTTGATAACTTTCCAGAGCAAATATGGACAGTTACCCATATGTCGCTCCATATCTCTCCCACACATCTATAAAGCCCCTGTCATAATCTCTGCAGTACTTTCAAACTAATTACTCTATTTTACATTAAAAATATCCCATGTGTGACAAATTTGGGATGGAGTGTCACTTAAGGGATGTTGATCCTCTTAACAGTTTCTAAAAGTTCCTCCTCAATATCTATATAAATCAATTCAAACCTCAGTGGGAAAGAATGGCAATGGAGTTTCATTTATGATACTAAAACCAAATAAAAATGATACTGCCAAAAATACCAAAGATCTATCCAGGCAACTTGATTGTGGAGGCATAACACAGCTGCATACCAAGCTGATAAATTCACATCAGTGTGCTGCTCTACCACTTTAGCCTTATGGTTTTAACATACCCACTAATTTCACAGTTCCCAGTGCATACATTAAGCCTCCCTATCTCATTATTACAGAAATGTCCACATCACATTACAGTTCAAGATTACAGTGTTATGTTATTTTTCAATTAAAAAGGCGTAAATCATTAACCTTCATGAGCAAATTTCAGAAATTGTAGAAAATTTGGTGCAAATGGGAAGAGAGTTAAAAGACTGGTATTAGTATGTTGGAGAACCACTTCAGCTTTAACTGACTGGTTATTTTGTGATTTGACATCAGAAGAAAACTAATGTTTTTGCATTACAGCTATTTTTAAATGTGTTTCAAATGCATGACTTTAGAAGTGTCAGTAAAAACCAATCTCTATAATGCTAACTCTCACAGTAAAATGAAATACAAACCCACCATCTTCTGTTTCACCATCCACCTTGCAGCTTTTAAACATGTTACTTGAGTTATATATTCAGTTATGAACAGAGGACAGCATCTACAGAGGATTCTGTAACCTCCAGACATTAGTTTTTCTTCTTGTTTACAGCTCAATGCTTGCTTCAGCATATTTCCCCCTTCCATTCTCAGTGCTACATTTCATTATCAATGCTTCACATGTGCCCTTATTCAAAGAAACCTCAGTAAAGTTTTAAACTCTGTTGGTCATGGAAAAAAAACCACCAAAAAGCTTGACCATTAAAGTACACTGTGTTCATTACTAAGAATAACAACTTCACCCTCCTATTACAGTTGTTTTAAAGAATGTTTTTGAAAGTAGCCTTTTGAAAGGCTGTTGTTTACTAGCAGTCTATAAATCCAGAAACAAAACCAGACCCTGCACCTGGAAGACTCAAACCTAGCAGATCCATTTTCCAAAAGCATAAAAAAGCTGATATCTATATTAACCTAAACGTGTTTCTTTAGTATGTTCTGTACAGAACAGCACAGAACACACCCTGTTCTACAAGTATTCAATAGCACTGATGGAGGTTCACAGGTGTACAAAGGTATCCCCCTCGGGGGTGTAACAATGGAAGAATCCCAGACACACCTCTGCCTCTCTGCTCCCACAAACAGAGTCAGTGAGGGCCACAGAGGTGTCAGGAGAAAGGTTCTGGCAAATAGTATCTCCTGACAAAAAACATCTTGCTAAACAGATTGTGACTGTTGGTATCTGAGCAATAAACCAAATAAAAACAGGTTGCACAGAGCTGCAATTCAACCTGGCAAGGCTCATCTAAAATGATGAATCATTCTCTAGGACCAGTGACAACTACAACTCGGAAGTTTGCTGATTATTTGAAATATCTTCAAAAAGAAAGTTGTCACTTGCTGCTCGTACTTGCATTAGCAAATTAGATGGTGTAAGGCACAGTTCCTCTTGATTAACTTTTACTCAGCTTTAAGAACAAGAACTACTGTAGCCAATGCATTGAAATTCTTACAGTTAACTAGTTATTAAGGCATGAATATACACATATATTGCCCCACAAGAAAAATAAGATGCTTCTCTTAATACTCTTAAGCATTACAAGCAATCAAACAAATTAAAACTGGAAACCTAGTATTTGCAATAAAATGAAGGAATATTCCTGTGTGCTAAACTGAATGCCAGCTGGAAATAAAGGTTGCATCTTTCCAAGGTAAATTACACATTACTAAAGCAAAGCACACAAATCCAAAAGATGCAACGGAAATGAGAATTTTTGGGGGAAAAAAATATTTATATTATTTAAGTAAGCACTGAGGTATCTGAAAGTCTACTATGAGTCACTCTTTTTTTCAAAACTGCAAACTGCTGCAAGCAAAATCTTGTTTTCCAGAGGAATCACCTTCATGTTTTCTAATTGCAAAAGAAGGTCACCACCTATTTCCTAGGAATCTTCTGTGACTGACCAGTTGGCAATGTGGAAGCATAGCCAGGAGTGGACAACACAACCATCCCAACCCTGCAAAATGCAACTGCCTGCTACATTCCAGCTCACGCCTCTCTGAAAAATAAAACAAACTATAGGAAAAAGATGGCTTAAAACTGCACCACTATTTCAATATTCTTAGCACTTTCATTTAACTTGTTTTTTGTGGGACTACCCTAAACCCCTTTTCCCCATTATCAGTAGATACAGTAAATTTCTTTTCTGAAATGCTGGGTCACCCAAGACTTCTGACTGTAGCAATAAATAAACTCCTTGACTGAAAGTTTCAGTCTTTACATTCTGGATCTTCTATATCAAGAACTGACAATTGCACATTTAAAGAAAGAACAGGATTATCTGCTAACAACAAACATGAATTGCATCTTTCCATTTCAAGGGAATCACCATACTGCAGGGATATAACTTAAAGCCCACAAGTCTGTGAAGAAGCTTAGAACTGTCCCCTAAACTAAAACTTGACAGTGAGCCAGAGGTGACTGCACCGTAAGAGTGGCAGCAGTAGCACTGCTGCAGCTATTGGAGAGCACAGATGGCAGGCTCTGCTCTGGCAGCTTGAGATTGCTGAAGGAGTGCTCCCACTCTCTCTCTTTACGCTCCTCCCAGTCACACAGACCTTCCCTATTCTAGTGCTAAATTGACACTCTCTGAACTGTTTAAATTCAGTAAATCTTCAGAAAAAAAAAGCCTAGGGCCCTTGAAAACTGCAAAACTATTTATTTTTAATAATAAAACAGGCATACTTTGCATGCCCTGGCAAAGTATTCTGTACAAGGAATGTAACTCTGTGTGAACACACTGATCACACCATACGTACACCTCTTCACAGCTTACCTCTCCATGCATTATGTGGCAAACCAGAAAGTTACTCACATACTGGAGTAAAAGTATAGGTCCATAGGGTTATAATGCTACATAATGACCTCCTTAATCAGCAAAGCATTCTTCCAGATACAAGCCCTGAGTCTGAGTCACATCAGGAGTTCTGACAACTGTTGTTGTAAATTTCCTTCAGATACTTTTTATTTCATTTGTAATGTATAAGCACCTTACTGCCTTTGATTATAAGTCATGAAGGCAGGATTACAAAACACAAAGTACAGAGTTTACTGTACTTTGGAAAAACAGGAAGTGAAATTCCAAAAAGCAAGGAAATCCCAGCTGTGGCACAGGCTTTCTCTCATACCAGATCTACTGTTATTACTGTCTATAAAGTCCCTCTCCTCTCAAATCCCAAATCATCCACCTGCAACTGTGAATTTCATTTTATTGCTGTCTTCTACACTCAGAACGCACAGTTCACTGCGAAGTACACAGCTTCGAAGTGAACACACATCAGTCTGAAAGCATGTTCACCTCTGACATTACTATCAGGACAGTATTACTTTCTTCAGACACTCATATCCCAGATGAAAGCAAGACATTTCTTAAATGTTATCTTTAATAACTCAAATCGTTACTAATGGCATAAAAGTCTTGTTCTGAGGGCCTGAAGAGGGGAGAAAGGAAGGGGAAGGAAAAGTAACGATCTGCCACACTCACAGGACTGTTTAAAACCTTTAAACCATTGAGAATAGCTAAGTAAACCACCAGCAATGACAACAGGTTTCCATGCAGAGCAAATCCACTTGCCCAAATGAGATTTCAGAACAGGGGTTAAATACACTGATTCAATGGGTGCACAAAAAGAACAAGAAGAACACCGTTGCCTTGTTATAGCTTATTCATTGACCTGAACTAGATTTGTTTCAGGCCAATGTTTAACAAATTGGTCATTTTATATCCAGCACATGCTGCGCTTGCAAAAGACAAAAAGGATATTCTAAGGTCTTACTGGTAAATACAATTGAACAAGCACAAAATGGAGTATGCCAATTATCTGCAGAAGTACTGCCCATTGACCCTAAGTTTTCCTCTGTATCTTTAGGTGATGAAGACTTTTAAATGGAATTTGAAATGTTAGACAATGTAAAAAAAAAAACACGAAAACACAGGTGACAGCTATTTAGTTTGGATAGCTGTAAAAACTTTTTAAATGTAGAGTAAGGTGGTCAGAGTGTTTTCCTAAACCTTCAGCGTTTCCCTCCTCTTTCCTGTTATTATACACATTATTCCTCTTCAAATAGCTGGAATAAGAAGCTGCTTTGAAGACTGCATCATTGACGACTGTAACAAACACACAGGATGAATTGCATACATTTAAAAACAGAAGCAGATTTGCTATCCTTATACAAAAAAATAAATTAATGTCACACTGTTACTTTTTATATTTTAAGCTCCAGTAGTTTCTTTTTTCTCACTTCCTTTATAGACTGAAGTGTTCTTCATATGCAGGATCACCCCAGGACGTCTTAACTTGAATAGATATGAAAGGGTGTTCAACTTCAGGTAAGATACAGTGAAAATATGCAGCTCATCACTTTCATTGAAGTTAGCAAGCCTGGTTAAACCAAACACGTTGCTACCTTATGAACATTTTAATATATTAATTGACACATTTTATCTAGTCTCTGAAGTGATATATTTACAGCAGTAAGAAATACACACATACACTCGAGGCACACATGCACTATTAGAGCCAAGCCCTTCACAGAGAAATTAATCAGTGATCCAAAGGTTAATCAATTCAGGCTCTGACAAGCCAAAGTGAAAAAAAAAATCTTTAAAGTTGAGAAAGTCTTATAAAGACAAACCCACTCCACCTAGCTGCTTTGCAAATAAATCAAGAGAAGAGCAGCTCATGGCACTTGCAGAGCAAAAATTAAGGTGTCAGAAAAGTACAAATGCAGTACTTGGAGCAACAGGTCTTAGTCCATTCAAATGTTTATTAAACCAGCAGTGGAGAAATTAGAATTTGGATATCTGACTGCTCTAACTGCCAAGCAACAGTAATGATTATTAATAAATAATTATAAGACAGCTAGCACTGGGCTAGGAGGAGGCACTAGGGATGGATACTGACCAAAAACATGTTAAAAATGAACACAGTCCACTCTTCGGTGTGTCAGTACGTACTCCAACTTGCTCAGCATCTAGACTTCCTTAGCTTTCTTCCCTGTACCTGACGAGGAAAAGCTAAAAAGGGCAGTAACAACTTCGGAATGACTTGCACAAGCCAAAGTTCTATCACAATCATGTGAAACCAAAGGAATCAAAGAGCCCATTTTATTTTTAAGTAAATGAACATGCTCACAGTCACAAATTTTATATTCTTGATGGATATTTCACTGCAAATGGTTATTCATTTGATGAATTAATTAATAAATCTGAACCAGATTATAGACCTGACTTTACTGTGTCTTTTCCTATTCAAGGTTGCTTTAAACCATAACTGATCTTTCTTTTCCTTAGCATCACACTTTAAAAAGATTACCAGGTAACTAGCTAATACTAAGAGAGAAAAAGTGTGTCTAAACAGTACCCTTGACAAAAAGCTAGACCTTTAAATGACAGAAAACAGAGAGATTTCATAGAAGCTGATATTAACACCCTCTTCTTGAAAGCTCCAGCATCCATATCATGACCTACCCAATCCAGAACAGAGATCTGCACATTTCAGGTAAAAGGTAAGGCACTGAACTTTCACTTCTTGATTAGAAACAGAGTTACATGCAATAAAACTTTAACAATTCACCTGAAGAGAATAGGCCTTTTCCTGCTACAACACCACCACTTGAGTCTAAGCTCTGAACTTCAAAATCAATGATCTAAATGCAAACATGTAAGTAGTTCTGTTCATGACTGAAATGATAGGCTTCTCCTACTGTCACAGTTTAGAATAGTTCAGGCAGGTGGGTGGAAGGCAGGCATCACCAGTTTCTAAATGGGAGGACTGTAATAAAACATTTTTTTAAAAAAAATAGAACAGCGTATTAACATACTGCCAAGTTTTAAAAAAATGATTTGAATAACCAGCATAACAAGATCTAGTATCGTGCTTCCTTAGAGGGAAAAAAAAAAAATCTGCCCTTGATGTTTTACCAGAAGTTTGTTCTATGCCCCAGTATAGTAAAAGAAATTCCAGGCATAACTTAAGAACTTGTCATACAGTACAGGGCCTTGGTTTCCTTAAAATGTTCTTTCCCAGTTTGTTACAATACCTTCATTTCTATAAAGTATAATTTGCATTTCTCATGTAGGAAAAGATCAATCCTTCAACTGCAGCAACTCTAAACTACAGCAAGTAAAACTCGAATGCCAGTCACTTACAGAAAACATTGAAGTCCTTATTGCTTTATTCTTCAGATGAGAGAGATGAAGAAGAAAAACTACCTTTCCCTTTCCAAAATGTGGACACAGAATTAGATCAGATAACAGTCAAACCGAGCCCAAGACGGATGCCTAAAACCTTTAAAAATACTCAATTTATAAGACAGTAAAAAGTAAATATACAGAAAAACAGAATACTCCCAAGCTAGACTATAATCATTGCTTGTCTACTTCCTCTTCTGAGGCAAGCACACACTTCAAAGTGCTTCTGTAGTGGGGCAAAGTACGGTTACAGTAAGCAACTGAGGCAAATATTCTCCTCTAGGTTATGCACACACATTCACTTTCCTTAGGTGTACGAGCACAAAGCAGTTCCTTCAATTACAAATAAGTATGGCAGACTGACAAAAACTAGAACATTACATGCAGATAACTGGACATCCAAACAGAAAGGCTTAAAAATAAACAGCATCACTGATAGCACTCCCAGAAGCTTCATCATTACCATTTGCTCTAACCTTATAGACTCTTTTCCTTGCTTTTAAGCAGAAATCAAATTGGTTTTGCTGTAATGTGAAAACCACTTAGCTATGGTTCAGTAAGTTTATCACTGTTTAAACAGCTTAATTTTAGGAAAGAAGTTTGTTTAGAAGCTGTCATTGACAGGTACTGACAATGCTGTTGAGAAGTGACTTATCTATTGCATATGCTGTAAAACAGAAGAAAATTAATCTCATTAAACATATTTTTCAAGCAGTTATAAGGTAAGCTTTCTTAGGAACAGTGATTAATTTAGACTCTGCAAGAGAAACATCATGCTACTTTACTACCCATCTTCCTATCAGTTTATTTATTCTGTAGTTAACTTCCCCTAACCATTTTGAAACTTGGAAACAAAGAAACAAAATAACTTCATATTTCAGGTGTGTTTCACCACAGAAGAAACAGAACTTTAAGTAGGGAGAAAAAATTGAGGGGGAAAAAACCAAGGTGATGCTGCTTAACTACCAAATTCATATAAATAATCTTCTCTCAATCTCTCTTAAACCCCAAAATAACTATTTAATCTGTAAGAAGCTTTCGAAGTTAGCACTCAGGAGTCTCAGTTATTTTCCACTGCAACATCTTTCACATGCACTGTATCAGTTCTTTGTTTTAAAGATAAGAAAATTAATTTTGGATCAGAATACTACGTATTCCAACAATTAAAACTGTCAGCCAAGCCACAACTAAGAATGCACACTAGACCAAGTTCAGATTTAAACAGCTGTACCAACAAGCAATGTAACTATAATTAAAGTAGAACTGCTTTGGACTTCCGCTGTAAGAAGAGAGATCAGAATTTAAATTTGTTTTTTCAAACAAGATTTTTTTTAAGTATTAAAATCCTCAGAACCAAAGACAGCTTGCAGCTCACGTTTCATTCTTAAACATCTATGCCTTTTTTTCAGGTAAACACAAGCAAGCAATAGCTGGGTCTACTGTCATTCTCTCAACATGGGCGGTCTTCTTACAAATATCAGTCCAGATTTCTCTCCTTTTCTCTCTGAAAAGGATAAGTGGCAGGATAGCAGAGACCAAACAAAGCAATGAGAAACTCACTAAAATAAGTAATAATACATTGGGGGAAAAAGGGTCTAAAATACCCTGGTTTCTTATTACTTCAGCTCAAACTAAGCTATACAGGTAAGTTTTGCTGGGGATAGTTTCTGAAGCTTCAAGGGTAAAGGATGTCATTCAAAAGAAAACAGGTATCCCAAATGCTATACCCACTTTCTCTCTGCATCACATACAGATCTGAAGTTCTTTTGTCAATTTAGTACCACAAACTACAGCTATTAAACACAAGCTGAATTCCTGGATACCAGAGCCAGTTACACAAAGGCATCTCCAAGCAGCCGAGTCTGCCTTTATGTGGACATCACTGCCACACAAGGTCAGACACCCTGTTTGGAAGCGGGAGAGTTAACAGCTAGAACTTGTCCGTGTTTCCAAAATAAAGCGTCGGCACCGGCGTTGCCGTTCAGCTGTGTTTACAAGAGGGAATGCAGTTCAGTATAAACCTCCAGCCACAGTCGTGCTTTATCGCCGGGAAACATTACTTCCAGGCACGGCTGTCCCCCTACAAGACAAAGGCAGCGAAGCCCCGTAAAGCGGCCGTCCCATCCAGCGGGGTACCCTGGGGCCGCGCTCCTCGGAAGGGACTGAAGGCAAAGCCTATGCCACGTAAGGGCTGCCGGAAAGCCAAGTCCTTGACGGGAGCGAATCCCCAAGGCCCTCAGAAGGCGAAGGTTTAGAGGCTGACCTCAGCGACAAGGAGCCTAGAAACGATGGCGGGGTCCGGCCGGGGAGGGGGGAAGCAAATACCGCTGGGGACAGCTAGAGCAAACGACGCAGAGCCGGGGGAAAGGGGCACCCCGGCCCAGGCTCCGGACGGGTGTCCCCACCAGCCGGAGCAGAAAAAGGGCTCCGCAGCGCCGAAAAGGGGCGGCGGGGTCAGGCAGCCCTGACCGGGGGGCGCCGAGGTCCCGGCACCGCCGCCCCGTACCTCGGGAAAGGAGCGATGCTGCCGCCCCAGGCCGGTTCCCATCCCACGAGCTGTCCCCGCCGCGGCCCGAGCGGGCAGCGCGGCGGGGACGGGGGGTTCCCTCAGCGAGGACCTCCCGGGGCCGAGAAGCCCCTCAAGAAGCCGGGCCTACGCCCGCCGGGGTGCCCCGCGCCCCCGTCTCCGCCGCCGCCCAGAGTCAAGGAGAGCAGCGGAGCCGCGCCCCGCAGGGTCCTGTGCCCACCGTTACCGCCGCCTGCACCCTCCCGCCCTGTCCGCAGCGCGGAGCCCCGCTCCCCTCACCGAGCACAGCAGCGTCGCAGCTCCTCCGTCCCTCAGCCAAGATGGCAACCGCTGCGTGCCCAACCTGAGGCAGCGACTTTACAAAGTCGGGTGGGAGCTGCGCAGGCGCCGAGCCGCGGGCGAGCACTGACTACAACTCCCAGCGTGCTCCGCCTCGCGCGCGCTTATGACGGCCTGAGGGACAGGCCGGGCTGCCTGGAGTTTGCACGGACAGGCTCTGCCGGTGGGCTCGGCGGGGCGCTGCGCAACAGCATGCGGTTCCCCTGCCGCAGCTGGGGTTTCTTCGTCCGCAGGCGCGGCTGCTGAGAGCAGCAGGCAGGCGCTTGGGCCCGGTCATCCCCTCATCTCCTGTAGCGACCCTCAAGGCCAGGGTCTTGAAGAGAATTATGTCTAGATACACAGAGTATACATATATGTGTGTGTATATGTACACACACACACACACACACAGCAAGAAAAATGATTGGGCATCAAAGCAACCCTACAGGCCAAGCTAATGCTCCTCTGAAATTACAAGAATTCCTTGATGAACTTCTGGCCATCCACAGCTCTGGGTTATCACAGTAGCACTAATAACTGGAAGTTTCTGATAGCACACAAAGGGACGTACTGGGTAATCCGAGTTTCTACCAGTCAAGCAAGTGGTAGCAGTGTGGACTTTGTGACATGCAGTTAAGGTTTTGCAGTTTTAATGTGTCCACTGCAGATACACACCTCCTCTTTTGACAGTGAGGAACAAGAGAGTTCGGTTTCTGTGCTGAAATCAGAGAAAAGACATGTTAGTTTTCAAAGAGAGAATATCCTCACTAGTTTTTCAGGAAAATTACAGACTTTGCAAGTGCAAAGTTTAGCATTTTCTTACAACTGGTAGGGGTGCGAAAATTCGTCTTGTGTTCCCTACTTCACACATAAACTCCAATAAGGAAGATCCTACGGCTACAACTGAGTAAGCATTTCTGTTGATGAGCAAGAAAACAACTCAGATTGTTTCCCCCTAACAGAATAACACATGTGTTTCAGTGCCAATTATCTTGCAGTTATGATTGACCAAGGTATATATGCACATAACTTCAAGCACAGAACAAGACATGCTGCTCGATCAGAGTCTGTGAGTCTGAAGTCAGAACTGTGTGGCTTTGTCAGAAAGGTGCGTCCCTGGGAAGCAAGTTTGAAGCCAAGGTTACAGGCCAATATAAGAACCAAACACACTGAACAGCTGGAATAAGTTCTGGGAGTTTGGGGTGTTTTTTTCTTTAATAAAGCCTTTATGTTCCTTTACAGGGCTTGACCACATATACATATATTTACAGTTCTGTATTTAAATGGTCCATTCAAGTTATTAACAATAAAAATGAGTTCTGCAAGCCTTAACAGAAATTTCTCTCTCATGCATCATCTGCTTAAACAGTCACCTCTCATCCATTGTGGTACAGATTCCTGTCCTGGCAGGATAGTGAGGCTCAGGCCTTCACTTGAAGTTCCACACCTGCATAGCCAGATTTCCTTACAGTGTATTTGTTCTGTCTCCCAGCTCATACATAACATTGGGCTTGTTTTTTGCAGATTGCCTGTGGTTTGAGTCACAAAACTGTAGGAACATTGAAGCTAGGTGTACTATGACCTTTAACCCCAGCTGTCTGCATTAATTTTAACTTCAGTAGAAGTTTAATGTTTGCAGGGAGAAGCTGAATGCTACCTAAATTACATGTATTGAATTCACAATGCTACCCAAAGTACAAAGTATTGAATTCAACAGATGTGCATATATCCCTAGGGCAGTGTGGTCAGTTGCAGTCTCTGTTTTTATCTTACTGGTTTTCAGGTTTCCAAGGTAAAGGTTGCTAAAGCAAATGTGACTTAATAACATTCAGCGTCTCTTTTCAAGGACACCACATAAGTTGTCCTCTGTGTTACCATTTTTTTCCTCCTTTTGTAACTATCAGTGAACTGGAACAACAAGTAATGAATTAACACCAGAACAACATGGCAAACAGATGAATACAAGTGAGTGGCAGAAGAGATACATATCCAAGATTTTACCTTTCTTTTGTTAACTTATATAGGGAAAGGAGGAGACTACTTGATTATCTTATTTTTCCCTATACTTTCTGTAGCTAGAAGACAGTCAGGCAGGATGGAATTTTCATGCTATTCCCTGTCATAACTTTCTTTTGACTAGTAAGAACCCCAACATATCAGGAAGGTTTGCTACAACTGTGCAGGATGATCTTGTACAAAGGCTATTTAGGAAAACCGTGTATACCTTATAGCTTTTCAGATTTTGTAGTTTCGATATGGTCAAGCAGTGCTTCTGGGAGTTAATTTCTGAGAGATAACATTTAATATTATTTTTAATTTTTTCCATTCTTTCTCAATCCAATCCAGATTTCAAGGCCACTGGGACATAGATTGTTTCTTGTGGCAAAATATGTACAGCATTTATTCTCAGTTGGGCTATTGCAAATAACAGTATTCAAATCACTAATGCAGACTTAACCATGTTGTTACAGCCAGAATTAGCATGCTAAGTTAGTGCTGTTGGTGCTGGGAGTTGACTGGGAAACCACTGAGGGTAAGGGTCTGTGTGGCAGAGTTGTCTAAATCACTTCCATGTTTGACTCTTTCGTGTGGTAATAAAAAAATCCTTCAGGATCATTAAAATATCGTGATTCTAGTAGATTTTTGAGCAGGTGTCTGTGAATGGGTATTGCTCTCTGAGACCTCAAAGCCCTAGGCTTCCTCAGCTCTAGGAGCTTCTGTGTAACAGAACACCCTTATTCTGCTGTCCCTAGAGTATGGAATCCCCTCTCCTGAAACAGAACCTGTCTTCATTCACTCCCTTTTTCCACTCTCAAGTGACTTCACATATGACAAACACATTCTTTCCAAGATCACATAATTTACTAAAAGTTGCACAGCAAGTTGCTGTCAGAGTTGGAAACAGAGCTGGGTTTATTAACTCCTTGACAAGTGTTTAACGACTTATTATTATTATTTTAGTGAAGCACATAAAAATCCATACAGAATCACATAAATACAAAATAATTTAGGTAGGAATAATTTAGGTAGGAATTTAGGCCTCTGGACCACCCTCTGCTTGAACCAGGACCAACTTAGATAAGGCTGCACAGTTCAGTCAAGAGATAAGTATCTTCAAGCATGGATATCCACAGCCTCTTCATGCCCTGGTTGAGTGTTTGATGGCCCACATAGTGAATAATTTTTTCCTTATATCACATTGGAATTTCACTTGAAGAAACTTCTGTTTGTCCCTCTTTCTGTCCCTGTGCACTTCTGCAAAGAGTGTGGCTCCATCTTATTGACACCCTCCCACTGGGCAATTGTAGACAGCAGTAGGATTCCCCTTTGCCTTCTCTTCTCCAGGCTGAACAGAACCAGCTCCCTCAGCATCTCCTCATCTGTCCTGTGCTCCACCTCTGATCATCTTGGTGCCCCCCTAGACTCTGGTACATCAGTGCCTGTCTTATATCAGGGAGCTCAAACTGGACCTGGCACTAGCCAATGGGTTCTTCCCTCTGCAAAGTAAAGGGCAAGGTTCCCTTATCTTGCCCTGCTGGCCACACTCTTGATGACAGCCCTGGTCACAGCCAGAAAGTTACCCTTCTTTATCACAGGGCCACTCGGTGGACTCCTACTCAACTTTTTTACCAGGACACCCGCACCTTGTCCACCAAATTGCTCCCTAAGCAGTCAACCCCATGTCGTGCTGCCCTGGGGGTACTCCCTCCCAGACACATCTTTGACATCCTGCATTTGTCTTTGTTGAGTTTCCTGAGGTTTTTGTCTAGTCTGCTAATACTATATAGGTTGACAACATAAAGCTAGTCCTGGTACTGAAGAGACCACAGTGGCCATCTCTCCGTGGACGCAATTTTTATAGTGTGAATGCTTCGCCACTTTGGGCTAGACACAGCCCCGAGCAAATATCATACAATAACTGTTGAGTAGTCAGCAGATGTCATCAGCACCCATTAACTGCTAAGCTATCTTAAATCCTTAATGGTGGCTTAACACTTCTATCTGACTTAAGGCTTTGTAAAGTTAGTGATTCATAAATGCAGAAATATTTTGTTTTCCCATAATTTTTCATTACTAGATTTCAAAGCACTTTATCAAAAAATATAAAGCACTTTATCAAAAACTATAAACTTCTTGTCTATGTCTTGTGGAGTTTTTTGTTAACTAGGTAATTATTGCAGCAATAATTACCTAGTTAAAAAAAAGCAATAAACAGACTTATTATCTTGAAATTATCATCCCTAAGAAGAGAATTTTTGTTGTGCTGCCTTGTTATCAGCCTGAATTCATGATTTCACTCATGAAGATAACAATGTGGTGTCAGAGTGTATCTATTCCCACTTGACTTTAAAATCAGAATTGATTAATTTTACTTGGGATTTAGAAAAGTATCAGCAGGAAAAGATAAATTACTTCCTGTTATCTGGAGAAGGTATGAACAAAACCCTCAGGTTGGTGAGAAACTATTATTATTTCCAAGTAATCTAATTAAAGGGTAAAATAAAGACATGTATCTATTTAATTAAGTATTTTATTATTCAATTGGTCTACAGTGCATAATCAGAGAAATGGGAGGGAGTGATTGGGTGTCTTGAGAACGGAAATGGCACAACCAAGACATGCAGATGTTTTAAAGGAAGGACAAGATACTGTTCCTCTCTTCCCCACGCAAAAGGCTGAACATTATTTTTTCCTGGGACTGAAGAACATGATACAATAAATCTGCTGGGGCGTTTTCAGAAAAAGGTGTGACGTGCTGGTGCTGGGACATGTGAAATGCACTGTGCATTTTTTAACTGACAGCTTTGCCCAGCTCTTGTCTACACAGAGACCTTGCAATCAGCCAGATCATCTGGGCCAGTGGTGAGACAGTGCAGCGGATATGCAAGGTACCCACAGGCACCTCTTGGATCCCAGTTACAGCTTTGCTCTCTGGATGCTGCCTCCATGTCTCTTAAAGGATGGGAAGACATGTGTTTTCCTAGTGTCACTGTGAGTTGGGTGCCTGCTTCTGCCAGGCTTTTTGAGAAGAATTTTTGAAATGGAGATGCTATTAGACAGGGAGTCTTTATCTTGTTTAGATCCAGGTTTATTCCTGTCACACCCTGATAACCTCCCTCATTTATACAGTTGTAAATTATCTACATCAGAAAGGCTGACTCATCCCCTGAATGGTTTGCCTCCTTGCAAATTGTCCTGGTTTAAATCAGTTTGCATTTCAGAGCAGAACAGATGCTGATAAAAAGCCATACACAAAACTAATACAAAGTTAGTATACTATTACTAATACAAAGTTTGTATATATACAAAATGAATACAAAGGGAGAAGGTATGATTTAAATAGCTGAGGCTTGATCCAAAGCCAAATAAAGCTAATGAACTGGTTTCCATTGTGAATTTTTTAAAAGTCTTTATCAGCTTCAGAGACCCATACCTTCTTTACTTATATAGTCCCTTGTACCAGGACGCCTTAATTTCCTCCACTAAAAAGAACAGATCGACCCAAGCTATCAATCCTGTTGAGTAAGACATCAAGTTGTGTGTTTCACTAAGTCCATCTGTCCCTTGGACCTGCAGCATTACACTTCTGATCAAGAACTCTGAATCAAACCTCTAGCCTTGGACTGCAAGGAAGTTAACAGTGCCAGGCTTTGAATCTCCCTTGCTGAGTAGAAATCTTGTTCTTTCCCTCTATTTTATCCATCCTTTCTTATGCTCAGTGTGCACTAAATAACTGGGCAGCTGTATTGCAAACTTAAGGTGAGTAACAGCAAGGGGCAGGGAGGTTGCCATACCAGTCCTATTGCATGCCATCAATGTACCATGTGCAGTGCTCATAATTTCCCAGACTAGATTAAGGGAGAATTTACTTGATTCAACTGGCTCTGCAAGTTTCAGGGCTTGGTCCTCAGTTCGTGTTATGCTCATGCATGCTACAACTGCAAAAGGGAGGAGAAGATGATGCTGTACTGACTTACCACCAATCCAGAGCCTCGGGCTCTCAGGGACTCAGCCTCTTGTGTAACAGGCTGGCCCCAGGGTTCCTCTAAGAAACAAAACCTGGTGTTTTTTCTCTTGTTGGGGTAAAAGGAAAATAAGAGGCAAGAGGTAAAATTAGTCCAAACTTCCCTGTACACTGGTTCATTTATTATCTTCTAGCTCTTGCTTCAGTTCATGCTTGCACTGGGTGTACAGACAGCATGTTCACAAGTAAATAATTTCTAGTGTTCTTGCAATGGAAACATAGCCTCCTTGTAACCCTTGGCCTAACTGTACTCCTCCCAAAAGGCACCAGCTTGATCACACCAAACTCTAAATGTTGGTAGTCCTCATTTGCAGGGAAGTCAAAACAAGGGGCTCTCTGCCCCTCTGTTGGGCAGTTAATGATGGGAAGTGTTTGGTACCGTAAACACAAAATCAGGAGCTGGTAAAGTGCAGAAGCCTTTACTGAGCTGTGATGGATCTGGAATGTGTTGAATTTAACATCACTGGGGCAAATGGCATTACCATCATAATGCCAGTGCTTGCTACCGTGATATAAATGTTGCTGTGGATTGAGATAGTATTAAGGGAACGAGATCCCCAGTGGTGTTATTCTCTACTGCTGCACGAGATGATAGTGAGTGGGAAATCACGTTGTGAAGGACTTTGTGCAAACACATGAGGCAATACATGTCTCAGAGGTTATGCTTGAGGCAGGGAGGGAGAGTTTACTTGTGGCATGAGCAGTAACACATTTGTGAGTGCTCTAAGTGTATGTTGATGCTACCCATAACAGCACTGTATGAACAACCAATTTAAGGCATGAACAACAAGGACTCTAGTCCACATGGGACCCCTGCTAAGCTAAATTAGCAGTGTGAGTCATCCAGCATGCATGTAAGAAGGCTGCTGCAACCTTCAGCTGCTGGCTGGGGCCCTCACAAGTGGTAAAGCTACAAAGCAAAGCACTGCACTTCCAAGATACCAGTGATAGCATCACTGTTACATGAGGCATTTTTTGACATTTACCATGATACGATCTAAATGGATGATCAAAGACTGTGCCTGCCTCCCTGCACGGAATGGCTTGTGCTAGCTGGAATGGTGGTTATGCAGCACCTCTTCCATCTGCATCACTCACTACGGCGATTCTTCTTCACTCCTCATCAAACCTTGAAGCAGGGTAAGGCATGAGTTCCTTAATTCAGGGTGCTCCTGAATGCTGCCACCACAATATCGTAGTGCTTCACAGGCAGAAATGAGTTTATTTTTGCAATGTGTATGTAAGTTTGTGGGAAAGTGCAATCATTGTCTGCAGTTTATGGGTAAGGGTAAACTGAGGTACAGAATATAACATCAATGTTCTCCTTGTTTGTGGGTGCCACTTTGAGACATGCAGGGTTTGTTTTGTCAGAGTATTTGGCATTGTGCTGCATTTTCTAAGGTCAGTGATATACTCTGGACTTCACACAGACTGGCAGAATGTTGGTCAAAGAATAGGAAGGCGCAGAGGATGCTTGTCATGGGCACCTAGAAAATAAGCATGCAGTTAATGATCATTCATGGAAAGCCTGTCCTGAGGGACTGAGCCAGCACAAGGGGATGAGGTGCTATGGTAGGGATAGAACCCAGTTCTCCATGCTCCCACAGCTCTGCATTAATTGTCAGACCATTCTTGCCACTCTGATACCCATCTTCTACCTGTGGTGACAAATGAAGTCCTGTGAACAGCCGCCTCCTTTTCTATATGTTGCCAATTCACACTTAGCACAGGTACTCCCAGTGCACTGTCAAGTGTGAATCTTGTTCAACAAACCATGGGCATTCTTTTTATAAAGAAATGTATCAGATTGAACAAAATCCTTCTTATAATATATAAATTGCCCCAGTCAAGCAACTAACGGGCTATATATGGAGTCCCTGTGTGAAGCGTCACCTGTATTATACAGCACTTTAGACTGATGTTTTCTCCTAGTCTCGAAACTGCAGTACTTCCTACCCATGGCAGTAAGCATAATCTTTTTCTAAATATAGTGCTGAAGAAATGTCATCTCATTTTTTTAAAAAAAGTGTTTTTTACCCCTGAGTTTCACAGCTTTTCAGTGACTGTGAGATATTTAAATTTACAAGCCAGAACTTCCCTACTTGAACTACTACAGTAAATGAAACCGTCACAGGATGTATAACATGAATAACATCCTGTTATTGTTTCATGTACTCCGTTAGGTAGTGGATTTTTGTACTCTTCTGTTCTTTTTGCTGTTCCTTTTTCTGCATTACATCCTATTCCCTCCATTTTGTGCCTGTCTTGTGCCATCTAGTGTCCCAAATCCACTAGTGACAGCAACAGTGAAAGGACCAGGGTGTATATGAGTAGCCAAGGCATGGAGTACTTATACATTAAGATGTAGCATAATACAGAGCTATGAGATATTAGTCTCCTAAATGACAGGGTCAGGACAAACTGTGCCGCTAGCACAACTCAGCTTTAAGCACTCCTTATGCAGTTTTAAACAACTGAGGATATTTTGACAAGCGTTGGAGCACCTTCACACTAGATAGAGCTGATCTGTCCTCAATTAATAAATACTGTCAGCTCCTGCCACCCACTCCCTGGCTTAGCTGCACTCCAGTGCTGGCCCCTGCCAGCCTTCACAGGGCAGTATGCCTCCAGCTGAAATTAGTGGGAGTTGTATGAAATCATGTCTTTGTTCTGGCCTTGCTGATTAATTTAGGAAGGACATTTCATGTGTAGGGGTTACTGTGGGTTAGTGCATAAAGACGTTGACTGTAAATGACAAACTACGGATCAGGTTTGTGAGGGAGGCTGTGGGCTGATGCTGAATGAAGGCACATTTGGAGCATTTTGCTGCCTTTAGGTCACTCTGGGTAAGGTAGGGCTGCTGGAAGCCCCGTTTGTCTGTCAGCAGAGGTGAGCATGCGGAAGCATGCAGAAACTGCAGTCTGCCAGTGATTCAGCCTTGGTGTCTCGGGTGAGTGGGTGGGGAACTGCCAGAGCCCGAACTCCCATCCTGCAGCTGCGAGCCAGTGTGTTCGAGCTGCAACAAAAAGGTTGTTGGTGATGTAAACTGAGAAAAGACTGGCTTAGATGAACCTATCCCAGGGGAATGGACATTCCACTCCTTTGGGCACCTCTTGATTTACAGAACTGCTTGGTATGGTATTAGGTATGCCCATGATGTCAAAAGAATATGGTTAAAAAGTTACATAAGCGCTTTGTATAAAATTGCAATAGAACTTTGATTGAACTTTAGCTGAACTCCTGAAATTAAAACTTAATTGGGCCTTTTGCACCTGGACTAGATGTAGAAACAATTAAATTTAACTGTGTCCTTGCACATCCACTTGGACTAGATATAGAAACAATTAACTGAAACATAGATCAAAGAAATTGAACTGTTGAAGAATTACCATCTCGAGAGCTTACTGAAGGCAAACAAGGTGCATAGAAGGAGTGCACTCCCGGTCTCTGATCTAAGTGTAGAGTGACAAGACATATCGTCTTTGGAGTGGCATTGAGATAAGAGTGTGTCCAAGAGGAACCTGAGAAGATTACAATACTAAAATGCATACTGTCTTGTAAGTAATGAACATGCTAATTCGGAGAATCTCCCAAAATATTTGAAACACGGACTTAAATGCATATGTATAATGAGGGATGGTAAAGGAACTGTAGCTCATTCGTCGGCTGTATCTTATCACTGTAAACTTGGGACTGTCCAAAACGTGTGGTGTGCTGGCTGTTGTTAGACGCCAAGCACCTGATTCTGCCAAACTGAAAGGAAGACAAATATCTTGACTGAGTGTGTTGATTGGTTTTTGCACAGTGGGTGAAAAACCCTGATTTAGGGACAGCACTGATGCACATACAGCAGTCTGAATATCAAACACAAACGCTAGAACCTATACATGCGCTGGCTGCAGGGCTGCAGGTTTCCTACTGGGATGTCTGTCCCTGCTATAGGATCGGTCACTGCAGATCAGTGGCTGCTCAGCTAACAAATACTGAACATCATTTCTGGGGAAGCACTGCGAGTCGGGGTGTTGGGGTGAACTGTGCCCTGAGAATTATTTCAAGCTTTGCAACATAGTTTAGTGAGAATATGTGGGTAAGCATGAGGAAATCTTCATTTTTAAGTATTTCAGATAAAAGGTGTATGACACCCCGATTGCAAAGTTTGCCCCAGTTTATGACAGAGGCTTATGAAAAATGCATTTCAGATGTCAGAAGAGGAGTGAACGTGACCTGCAGACAAGGTTGGTGCAGGGCTCTGCCTCCTGCACGTGCGGCAGGCATTGGCTGTGGCTGGGGGCGGCTCCTGCCCTGCACCTGGCAAACCAGCTCCAGGCTGGATGGCGAACAGGCCACAGCCAAGTCCAAGGTCCAGGCTGACAAAGCAGCTCAGGTGCTGTGCCTTGGTTGTGCCTGACAGGCAGCTGCCCTGCCCTACCACACCGGCCTGCCAGGGCCGCATGCTGCCTTCGGCCTCGCTGTCGCCAGGGGCCTGCACGCCACAGTCACCACTGACAGTAATGAACGCAGGGAATGGATCAGGGAACGTCCAGCAGCATGGGCTGCCTGCTCGGTGCCACAGCGCCTCCACGCTCCTGGTGACCGGGGCCTGCCCTGGCCCCGGCGGTGCAGGGTGGCAGGACCGCGCCAGGTACCCCTGGGTGCCGCGGCCTGCCCTGGGGCCCATTCTGGAGGCCTCCGGGGCCCACTGTCGTAGCGGGTAGGCCTCTGGGGCCTTCTGTGGTCCCAGGGAGGCCGCCGGGGTCCACTGTGATACCCGGTAAGTCTCCAGGGCCTGCTCTGATCCTGGGGAGGCCTCTGTAGCCCGCTCTGATACGGGAGAGGCAGCTCCTGAGAGGCTCTGATGTTGGGAGGCGGATCAGCGACCGATCCGGCCTCACGACCCCAGTGGCGCCGGAGGAGGAGGCTGCCGGGTCACCCTCCCGCCGGCAGCGGCCCTGTGCCGCCCCGCCCCACGCAGGCGGTAGCACCGCCTCTAGTTAAAGCGCGCTCGGGCGTACCACGGCCTTCTCCTGTTCCGCCGGCCGCACGCCCGTCCGCGCCCCGCCAGCATGTCAGACAGGCTGCCGTACAAAGTGGGTGAGTGCGAGCCACGGGCCCGGGCCGCCTTTCCGCGGCTGGGCTCTCCGGCGGCTCCCCCGCCGGCGGGGTGAGCGCGGTGCGCCGGGCCGGGACCGTGCTGGGGAGCCCCGGTGCAGCGGCTGTATGCGGCCACGGCGGGGAGGGGGAAGACGGCAGCTGCCCCTTGGCCGCGGGGAGCGCGGACAGGGGAATCTGAGCCTGAGCACCTCTGCAGTGAGGCAGTGCCGTGTGTCACCCGTGCAGCTCTAACACTCGCGAGAACGGGGGTGGCCGCCCCCGGGGGGCTGCTCCTCCTCGCTGCAGCAGCTGCCGCCGCGCCCCGTAGCGTGGCACGAGTCGAACTCCCGCCGCGGGTTTCCTGCTCGCCAGCCCTGGGGCCCGCCCGCGGGCGAGCCCCGCTGCCCACCGGCAGCCCCTCGCTGGGGACACGCTTCCACTGCGAATGTGAAAGTGGCTTTACGTTTGGGACCTGCGTTACACGTTTCCTTTCAGACTTTGGCGGGTGTTCTTGCAGACCTGAAACGCCACAAGCCCTCCTAATTTTTATAGAGTTGTGTGTTCTCTGAAGGCTAAGGTCAAAGAGAACGTTAGTCTATAAGGCTCAGATTCAAAAATAATTTGCATTGGAGGCTACACATGTGATCTACTACAGGATATATTTTTAAGCAGCCCTGGTGAAACAATTGAGCCCTTAAGAGGGCTAAGATTCAAGAACCCGTCTCTTCATACAGTTGTTTCCGTGATCCTTCCATCGCCTGTGGTTTTTTCAGTCCTGGTGCAAAGCCTGTGCACCAGTCACCTAAAGCCTGGGCAATAGCTTTAGTGGCCCTGAGGCTTCCTTCTGGAGCAAAGTGCAATTACCTTCTCTGTATGAAACAGCAGATTCTAGAGGCCCTAGTACTCCCTGGTGCTTTAAATGCCCTGTGTTCGCTAGGTGGGTGAAAGAAAAGTGTCTGACTGTGTTCTTCAGTGAAATGGTAAGCATCTGAAGTCTCTCCTGAAAGAGCCAACGACTGAGTAAGAGGGACACTTGGTGTTGGCTGGTGGTGCACCTAGGCACTAACCTTTTTGAGGCTGGAGTTAGACATCCATGGTGAGTATGGTATTTTCTACCCTGAGCTAGCCTGTCCGAAGTCTCTTCTGTTCGGTTCTTGCTGAACTTTTCTACTGTAGATCCTTTTTACAAAGGCAGAAGTAGGCTTGCAACTAAGGTAGTTATGGTGCCTTGAAAATAGTCTTTGTGGATCCAAGGCGAGCTTAGTGCTGACGAGGGTGAGCTGCGCTGGACTCAGCTCCTGGTGCACTTGGGAGGGAAGTGTGTTCTCACGAGGGGAAGCTATTGCCATAGAGGCACCCCCTCATGCAAGTCTTAATACTGTGGGAGTAAATTTCGATAGGAAGTGTCAAACCCTTGGGCAGTATCTGTAAGGAGGAGTGCTTAAGGCTGGAGCTAACTGAATTAATGGGCCTCAGGATGTCTGCACGCTGGTCACTGGTCTGCACACTGTGTGCTTAATATGCTCATACAGGAGCATGTTTTTTTCAGAGGGGCTATGAGGTTTGGTCTAAACTTGTTTGAAAGCCTGTGTACTGTAGGAAAAAAAGCAGGGAGTAACTGGAATTAGTGTTTCTTTTCCCCCCAGCTCTCTCCCAGCTATTGCTGAGTGGTCAGTTCAGCTGTTGTGGGTGATGCCTATCCACAAGTGTGTGAACAGATACCGAGGTCTCAGCTATTTAATCTCTGCCACCTGTCCTTCTTCCCTTGCAGCTGACATCAGCCTTGCAGACTGGGGTCGCAAGGCCATTGAGATTGCAGAGAATGAGATGCCAGGGCTGATGAAGATGCGGGAGATGTATGCTGCATCAAAGCCGCTGAAAGGTGCACGCATCGCTGGTTGCCTTCATATGACTGTGCAGACGGCAGTTCTCATAGAGACCCTCATAGCACTGGGAGCTGAGGTAAAGTGTCTCTGAGTTTCTCCTTCAGCGTGCTCTTAGGTAATGCTCTGCCTGGGGCACTGATTCTGGCAAATGTCTGTGCTTTTTGGAAGAGACTGCGCTATGGTCTCCAGGTGGATGAATTATGTCTTCTTTCCTTAAGCAAAAAGCTTGTCACCTATACTGCATGCACCTCTGAGATGTGTGTCTTCCCTCTGGATAAGCTGAATCTTTGAGTGCCCATTTTGGGCTGGGTTGCTGGCTTCAGTGGCTCTGTCAGCTGTGTGTACAGCACCCTGAGCAGCAGTGCTGAAAGCTGCTCCCACGCAATTGTGTTGTGCTTGGGCATGCAGTGCTGTTGCTGGTAATGCTGAAGCTCTAGGGACTGCCTCCAGCGCAGATTAGCTTGTATTAAGAACTGTACAGTGCCCTGATAAAGTCAGCAAAAACTAATGAAACTTTTTGGAACTTATGCAGGCCCTTCAGCTGTGCTGGAAAACAACAGAGAGGCAGCGTGGTTCAATGACCAAGGGCTGTGGACTCCACTGACTTTGAATTTGTTATGTGACTATGGACCAGTTACCCTGGTCCATATTAAAGACTTGGAAGCTGTTTACTGCATTGTACTGTCTGCCTGGGTTGCTGAATGGATCCCAAATATCATGGCTGAGTGTTTGCTGTACAGGGTATGAGGAGAGCAAGGCATCTGAGCACAATCCACATAGCTTGTGTGCTGAGCAGGGAGCTGACTGGAACTTGATGATGGATTATGTTAAGTATGTATGTGATCTGAAATTCCTTCTTTCTGAAGTTTAGCTGCCTGAACTCAGGCTGCCCTATATGGGATCCCTCCCTGGGAATGGTTAAGAGTTGATCAGTGTCATGGTGATCAAAAGGCACTGGGAGAAGGGGAAGCTCTATCTCTGTAGCAGCTAAGGCATTCCCTCAAAAAGTGGAGGGGTAGAGACCTACCAAGTCTCTCGAGCACTCCAGGTCAGCCCAGGCAAGGTATGTGGACTTGAGTGGGTGTTCTTTAGCCTATTCAGAGCTTTTCTATGGTTACAAATGTTGCAGTGCTGAAGTGAAGCTTTGATGTGGAGGTACAGTCCTGATGTTATTCCAGCTGCTCAGTGTATGAAACTCTTGTCGCTTCACAGGATTTAGCAGTAGCCACTGAAATTTAGGAAGCTTTTGCTGCTCCTGTTAGTTGCTGTATCTCAGTATGGCTGGCCTAGGCAGCAGCTGTGTGCTTACTTAAACATTGCCATGCTGCACAACTCCAAATCAGTGTTATATAGGATTGATCCAAGTCATTCAGGGAGGTACTGTGCAGAGATTTGGTTCCTCTAAGCATAAGTTATGGCTGTGCCTTTAAGAGGTGTGCTGTTGTGTTAGCTCCTTCCTTGGCCTTATTACCTGCATGTTGGTTTAGACTTTGACTTGAGTTTGGATTCAGCCCTGGCTCATCTCTTCTGCCAGAACTTTGGTGCCTGGGAGGGAGGAGTGAAACTCTGGTGAAACCAGACCCTACACAATGAGGATGTAGCTTACTGCAGCATGGTAGTCTTGGTATCCCTTTTTTGTCCGGGTTAACAAAGATAGTATAAATACTCTGTGCCTCAGATTATAAGTTATAAAGCTGTAATAAAAATGCATCCTCTTCATAACCAGTGATGTAAATATTAGGCTCTAAACCCCTCAGGTATGCCAGTTATTCCAGGGTCTATGCCTTTATCACAAACTTGTGTTACAGATCTGAGGATGCAGAGTTGAAGTGGCCTGTGTCTTGTATCAAGTGTAAAAAATATATAGGTATGCTGCATACTTTGAATTTCATGATGCCTCATGATGTCATCTGTTCTTATATGGAGGGAGCTTAGAAAAACCTAGGTGAGGATGTGCCATGCTTAAGGCCACAAATTCAGTTTTCCTGTGCTCCTTCCAGGTGTGATTTCATTAAGAAGTGTTGTCTGTGTAGGCCCAGATGAGGTGCTTTCTATCCAGCCTTTACTTTGAAGTGTCAATTCTTGATAAAGTGGGATGAGTATCTGTGAACAGGCTGAAGGATTATGCCTTATTGCCGCCTTTCCTTGAGATCTGTTAGAAATAAGCATGCAAATACCTGTGAGTCAGCCCTGCAGGGAGCAGAGTGAGCTGGGCTGTGGTGGTTTCTGTGGCTGCTGGGGAGCTGCAGTGGGTATGCAGGTACTATTCAATGCAAGTCAGCAACATGCTGTTGCTTTTCTAGGTGCCTAGTTATGAAATGTGTGGAAAACACTTAGGTCATCTGGAAAAGCTTCCATGACTGGAGCACAGAGTGGGAGTTGGGTGAGCATAATCTTGGAGAATGCCTGTTCATCAAATGTAGTATTTCAGCTGCATTTCTGGCTCTTTTAAGTGCCAGCAGTTGTGTTGCTGCATGTCCATATCTCTCAGTGGACACTCGCTATGTGGCTGTTCTGAAAATCTGAACTTTATGGACCAAAACTCTCTAAACCCACCCTACTGTGCGCTTCCTGAAGATTTATAGCTGAATGTATGCTCTGGATGTCTGGCAGAAGTGCTCATGAGTAAGGAGATGGTTGAATATGTCGCACAGCTCTGTTACAGTCTCTCCCAAAGTGATGTTATTTTTCTTGGCCTAATCAGATACATACTTTTCACCTTAGCTTTGCAGAGCTACTGAGAAAGGCAGGAATCTGCATTAACATGTCTTTCTGCTCTTGCTCCCTTTCTAACTCCCGTGTCTGGAAGAGGGTGCCTGATATCACAGAACTTTGTTCAGCAAACAAAACTTGGGTTGTTTTCCAGGTACAATGGTCAAGCTGCAACATTTTCTCCACTCAGGACCATGCTGCAGCTGCTATTGCAAAAGCTGGTATCCCTGGTAAGTTTTCCATGTTCTAATTTGGCTCTGAGTTAGGTTTTGCTCCCTGTTCAAGCTAAATCAAACTTTGTACAAATCGAGCTCTCCTGAACAAGTTTCAGGATAGAAATAGCCCATCAAAAGCAGTGATTGTTACAAAACAGGACATTTGATTCAAGCTGCATTGCATCAGGCTATGCACAGTATTCCTGACAATGCTTGGTGTTAGGCTATGAAAGAGCCTGGCTCTGTGCTACCAGACTTTAAGCCTGGTCATTAAGATGATTGAATGGGCTGTGTAATTAAATGGATTGGTGTGTAGGTGTGTGTAGATGGAAGTGTTTGGTGCTTTCCTGCAAGCTTGTGGGGAAGGGGTGTTAACTGTGATGTGCCCTATTATAGTGACAGGGTCAGTATTCAAGATATTTTAAGACTAAAGCTAAGCCAGTTGTGTTGCTGCCTAATATACCTGAAGTGCTTTGTTTGGATGCTGCTATTCTGTTACTGTCACCTTTCAATAAAGAATGGTATGAACACATTAAGCTGTCTGTTGTGTTACTTGGCTTGAGGACATACAGACTTGATGGCTCTGTGCTGGGAACCGCATGGCCTCAGCCCAGATGTTGGCTAAAGTCTGGTTTCTGGCAGCCTGGATCTTTGTTTTGGGGGGGTCTTATGTTTCTGTTATAATTAGCTATTGCTACCAGTCTTTCCCCAGCTGTAGTCCATTCTAATGTAACAGAAGAAAGTGGTCCCTTCATCAGCTCCTTTGGCATCACTTGTCCCAGGTGTGTGATGTCAAAGGACCGGGTGGGTCTCTCTAGGTCCTAGATTGTCTCTTATGACCTCTCACCTTCCTCACTGTTCTCAACACCCAAAGCTCAACTGAAGAGCAGCTTTACAGGTGGAGCATTTGCTTAAGTTTTTGACCTCTGCCCTTGGTATCCTTGTTTTGTGGAACTTGCTCTTTTTGTTAATATTGCATTTCACATACTGAATTTATGAGACCTTGGAGGAATGCTGATCCTCTGGATACAGTAAGAGATACTGTTGCATGCTTCTTCATAAGGGGTAATTGCATGATTGCTTCTTTGGGGCTCAAGAGTTAAGTTTTCTGTGTAAACAGTGAAAACACAACAATTTAGCCAAATGTTGAGTTATGTAAATCATGTGCCTAATATATGTTTGAATGGTTGAGTACCACTGAGGCTCAAGTATAGCATGAAGCCAGTATAAATGCCTGGAAAGGCAAAAATACTGCTAGATACAACATGCTAGTGGTTGTAGCATGTTGCTGGTGGTAGATGTACTGATACAGAAATATGATGTAATAAGAGCAGACAGGCACGGCAGCTTGGATTTTAGTGCTGTGCTAGAGACTAGAATTTAAACTCAAAGTCACTGTAGAGTTTGTAGTCTGGTAGTTAGCTCATGCTAAAGTCTAGTCCCTCTTTCCTGCTGTGCTAGAAAATGCTGTAGCTGTGTTTTCATTTGTCTGTATCAATATATCCAGTGGATATTTCTAATTCCTGGTTAATATAGAGTATATTAGGGGAGCAAGTAGGTTGTTGTGGGTGTGAGTCTGCTTTAGCTTCTCTCTCTTAAAAGGGAAGGAGAATAAGGAGAGCAGTGAAGTCTCAAAATTTTAACCAGTTTCATGGATTGGAACAGAAGGCAAAGTGATTTCACTTCTGTTCATTCTGAGATGTTTGTTTTTTTCAATGCAAATGTCTTTTCTGGCCTGGAGGCACAGATAATAACAGATAACAGACAGATAATCTGTCTGTTGGCTCTGCTACTGAGAGCTGCTGATGAAATCTTCCTTTGGCTGCTTTACTACATGCTGAACAAGAAACTGCCTAATTGTGTGTTTGTTCCCTTGTAGTGTTTGCCTGGAAAGGGGAGACCGACGAGGAATACTTGTGGTGCATTGAGCAGACCCTGTACTTCAAGGATGGGCAGCCCCTCAACATGATTTTGGATGATGGTGGAGATCTTACCAACCTGGTTCATACCAAATACCCACAGCTCTTGAAAGGTGACTTGTATTTTGTTTTGTCAGGCACAGTTCTGCCTGGTAGGCTGTTCAGGAGGTCTGTTTCTGTGGGAATTCCCTGCTTGGGTAAAAGGGCTAGGGGAAGAGGGACAGGCATGTGCAAACAGGTTATGAAAGTTGCTTGCAGTCCAAGACCAGATCCCCTTATCTGCAGGAGCTGTTTCCATCTCTGCTCTGTGGTGTATAAGCTACAGTGACCTGTCTTTTTGGCCATCCTTTGCAGTGCCCATTACTGGAGAATGACCTGTGGTACTACTAGCTTGCCAAAAGCTTCCTGGGAATGTGCTGTGTTTTAGAACACAGCTTAGAATTGTTTAATGTCTGCCTGCAATGAATATTTTTTAATGTAAATGCTTTTTCTTCTCCATCTTCTTAGTGCATGTCTGATTGCTTTAAAAAGAATCTATGGGGCAAAAGTCTGGAGGTGGCAGGCCATGGACAGGGCTCTGTGAGGGATGGAGCTAGGGGCTGCCCCCCATCCATGTGTTTGTGTGAGTAGGCGCACAAGGAAGAGAGGAAGCTTCTGTGTGACAGGCCTCACTTTCTCCTTCATCCTCAACCTGGTATCATTAGTAATCCAACAGTCAACATCTTTCTGTTATTTAGCTGTAACGAGTGGTTTTCATTGGTGTCCACTCCTGGTTGCCAGATAGGCCAGAAGAGAGAGGGCAGGTTTGAACTGGAGGTTTCTGCCATGACCTCCCACAGATTCCCTTCCCAAGGGGGTGATTGCACTTGATCTAGACGTATGTGCTAAAAATCTATACTTCTGGCAGACTTGCTGCAGGTGCTGTATTTTACTATGCACTAGACAATTTTCTTTAAACTGTCCCATCCCTTCCAAGCAAGCCCTCAATATGTTAAAGCCTGAACTGGCTCTCTGTGCAGGTGATCATGTGGGGTGTGTAGTTCCCCAAGGCTCTGTGTGAGCTCTGTGATGAGACTCACCTCTGGGGACAAACCAGCCTAATCAAGCTCTGTTTCCTTTTGGTGTCATTGGTCTCATTTCCTTTGTGTGACACAGTGACAGTGCTTCTTCCTAGTCGTCTGGGAAGCGAAAGGGAGGTCCAATGGCTCTGTCTGTCTTAGACTCCATTGAGACTTCAGTAAAAATTCTGGTTTGAATACCTCTTTGAATTGCACTTGGAGACTTTTGTAAACCAAAATTGTAATGGCTTTAAACTGAAAGAGGGGAGATTTAGATTGGATATCAGGAAGAAATTCTTTGCTGTGAGGTCGGTGAGCCCCTGGCCCAGGGTGCCCAGAGAAGGTGTGGCTGCCCCATCCCTGGAGGGGTTCAAGGCCAGGTTGGACGGGGCTTGGAGCAACCTGGGCTGGTGGGAGGTGTCCCTGCCCAGGGCAGGGTTGGAACTAGATGGCCTTTAAGGTCCCTTCCAACCCAAACCACTCCATGATCCAGTGATTCCTGCCTCATCCAGGCCTACGCCAGCTCGCCGGTTGTTTCGGCAGTGGGGTGGGTTGGACCAGAGGAGTTGGGGTGCGGGGTTGTGGTCCCTGCGTGGGGCGGCGCTAGGGGGCGCAGTTGCTCCGCGGAGCGCGCGCCGGCGGTGCGGGCCGTGTCTCGTGCTGGGGGCACGTGTGCGTCAGGCGGGGCTGAGGGGGTGCTGCGTGCGGCGCGGGCCGGGGACCGGGCACTGGGCTTTGGAGGTGGCTTGAACGAACTTTATTCTTCTTCGCTTAATTGAGCTCTGGGACAAATTTAAGATTACCTTTTTCTCCCTCTTGCCCCCATTCCCCCTTCCTGGGGGGTGACCTGAGCCCCTGGATTCCCAGTGGCCGTCTCTGTGGCTCTTGCTTCAGTTGGGCAGATGGAACCCAAAGGTTCTGGGCAAAGCACCTACCTGCCTTCTACCAGGAGCTGTGCCCAGGAGGCACAGCACCCTTGGGTGCCCAAAGGGTGCAGGTATCTGCTGGGTATGGCTGCCCAGGAAGCACAGCACTCCTGGGTGCCCAGAGGGTGCAGGTACCTGTAGGTCTGAAACACATACTCCGACCTTCTTGCCCTCCAGTGCTCTTGCAGGGTCCTGCTCTGGCACCAAGGAGCCTCCTTGGAGCCTGCAGGCCCCTCAGGTGGACAACCTCTCTTTGTCCTCTGTGAGCAAAGCCAGCTGCTCAGCTGGAGGTGCTGATCTTGTTTACTTTGTTCCTGTTTCCACCTCAGGCCGTGCTGATGCTGTGGCTCCCAGCAGCAATGACTATTCTGCAGGCTGTTCAGAGAGGGGATTTTCCAGTTACTCATTCTGTCCTATAAACTTCTCACAGGTCTTAGTGGCTGGGGATCTGATGACATTTGGACACATCTCTCACCCAGAATTAATGGACTACATAAATAATTTGGGGGATTTTGCTGGGGGTTATTGTTGTTGGCTCCCATATGCCCATCCCTGAGTAATATTGGCTACCGAGGAGGTGTGTGGGCTGTGGGTGAGGAGCCCTGTCATGGCTACTGGCTGGTGGTCTTGGACTAATCCCTTGGCCCTTCTGCTTTCGCTGTTTGTGAAATAGGAAGGCTAATGCTCAACCTTCAAATGCTAGAAGGGCTGTGGATAGAAAGAAAGTATGTAGCAATTGGGAGTGATTAAATGTTGTACAGTCAGGGAGAGAAATTAAGAAAAATGACATGAAAAGGATCAATATTTTTGTCTGTTCATGTGTGCTTATGTAGGATAACCTGGGCTGTCACTTGCTTCGTCAGTAAAAGGGCCTGAACAGAACAACTGATGAATGATGTTGTTTGCTTCTCAGAGTTTTTCTAACAAAACGATGGTAAAATTACTTTGCTTATGAGCATCCTTTCAATTTTATTCTCAGGTCAATGTGAGGGGTCACTTCCCTGAATGGGCAGTATCTTCTCTGCATAAATCTCTGGTGCATGTAGAAGTTGTCATTCATTGTTTTCTTATTTTTTCTTGTGAATCTGAATTAACTCAAGTGCCACATGGATCTCTTAATAAAGTTGTTGCTTGTGTTGGTGGTTTCAGCTTGATTTAACAGAATTCCTCTATTTTCCCTCAATAGTTCATACTTCAGCAAAATAATTGTGTTGTGGTATGCCTCTAGTCCTTAAAGAACAAACATAATTACCATAATCTCTACAGTGGAAATTCAGCCAGACTGGATAGTTTAGTTTCTGATTTATTCTAATTGCTATAAATTGCATACCTCTTTTTGCAGATAAGCTTTCTAAGTAATCGGGTATTATCAATGAGGTATTACTGAAATATTAGAGAGGAGAGAGATCCACAAGTGATGGGCAGTGATGCCACTTCTGAACAACTGGCTGCTGGTGAAAGGTTCATGAGTCAGAACCCTTAAACCAGGGGGTGCCTTTGGCTTTTCAGTGTTATGTGGAGCCAGGTAACCCTGTGATAGTTTCTATATTTATCACGATCTTAGTCCATTACATGATATTGGTGTTTTTAGATAGCCCTTTGTCTCTGGTCTCTGCCTCCTGTACTGTTTTCAAACAAGGGTGTATTTGAAAGTGTTTTTTGATTGTGCTAGTTTCATGTAGTTACTAACCAGACTTAGGAGGCATGTCAGCTGTTTAATAAGAGCTGAAGCTGATTCCAACAGGAGAATTGGGAATGGTGAACTGTGTATTTGATTATTTTCTTTTACTTTTTTCACTTGATTCAAGTGCTTTAGATTAAAGTGTGGTTACCTGGGTATCATCTCCTTTCAAGCCACCTTGCAAGAATGGACGAGGCTGTAGAAATATCACTGAGGTGAACATCTTGCCCTTCTTTTGCAGAAGGTTTTTTGATTACTTTGAGAAAAGGGTGTCTTTCCTGATTCCCTGGTCTAGAGTTCGTCCCTTCCATTTTTCCAAAGAATATTTTGTCCTGCTCTTTTAATTGCCTTGTGGGGGAAGAAACTGGTTTGAAGTTTCAAACCACTATTTGAGGATCCAAATGAGGATTCTCATTTCTTCCTTGCTTCCTGCAAAGGGTTTGTTTAACTTAGGCCTCTGGAGGATGATCCCTGCACCTGCATGTGTTGGTTTGCAGCAGTGTTAACTTCAACTAAGGCAAATCCTTTTACTGTCCCTACAGGAATTAGAGGTATTTCAGAAGAGACAACCACTGGAGTTCACAACCTCTACAAGATGAAGGCCAGTGGGACACTGAAAGTGCCAGCTATCAATGTTAACGACTCTGTCACCAAGGTAATGCATCTAGAACCCTTCTGCTATCTTCTGCTGTCTGAGCAGTTTGGTATTGGAATGTCATTCCCATGCAAGTATTTCTTCTCTTGCTGAAATATTCTTGACCTGGAACTGAACAGATTTTCACCATATCTTTGAAGTGAGCCCTTGATATCTCTAATAGGACATACCATTGTAAATACTCTGTTTTCAGAACATCAAGGGCTTTTTTTGTATGTAAGGACATGCATTCTTCTGCATTTTAGAAATGTGAAAACACTTTTGGAAATTATGGCTCCTGGAGTGCAGTCAGTCCCTGTGGCAAGGGACACATCCTCGTTCTGAGTAGCTTAAAGCCCACAGGTAGGTGACAGGCACCAGCTGGAAAAGTGACCTACATGAGCTTGTGGCAGTAAAGGTCAGTTGATCTGACAAGGCATCTCTGTAAGCAACAGTTGCAGATGATATGGTAGGAGGAACTTATTCCTTGCTTAGCTATAATACTGCTTCCTGAGGCATTCTGGTCAACTGAGGGGTGAGGGGAAATGATGTTTAAAGGGTGCTGATGCTTTTCGGATGCAGATGAATTATAGTGGGAATTTCAGGTGTACTTAAGTTTTATGCATCTAGTAGTTTTTTAAATCTAGTTGCTAAATCTATTTCAAGTTACTGTACTAACATTATCCTATTGGATATGGCAGTTCTCACTTTGGCCTGCTTCCTCTGCAGTTTGCTATCTGAAGAGTATCTCCTTTCTGCTCACAAAGATGCATCTGGCATTTTTATTTCATAGCTAGTGGGCTGGAATCCAGTTGATCTTGGAAGTAGCTTGTTTCTCTGTATCCTTTTCACCTAGATTTGTGCCTCCTGCATAATAACTGTTAATATTGTTTAGCAGATTTGGAAATTCAGATGTTTCTAAAAAAGCCTCTTGAGTGCATTTGGCTTGAGCTCACTTTATTCTAGTGCCAAACAAGTGCTTATTTTCAAGCACTGCTTGGTATTTATGTAGTAAAACATTTGTACTAACCGCAGTTACAGATCTGCAGGAAGACATGCTACTGAGCTGACAAATTTTCGTCTCCTGGCTTGGTGTTTTTCCTTGGTGCCAGGTTCCTGTACTAGTATTAGGGGAGGGAGGGCAGGCAGCATCCAGTGTTGTTCTTCCCTCCTGCCACTCAAATGTGTTTTGGGTAGGATAGATGTCTGCATCTGTCACTCTGCTACTTTGCTTGCGTGGGAATGCACAAGCACCTGGAAGGCTTTGCTTGCAATTTGGGAATTTGATGATGAGGAATCATAGAATTGGTGAGGTTGGAAGGGACCTTTAAGACCCATTAACCTCCCATTGACAAAAACCCCTTCTAAACCATGTCCCTAAGCACCTCATCTACCCTTTTCTTAAACACCTCCAGGGATGNCTGCCCACCAACCCCCCCAGGTCCCTTTCTGCCAGGCAGCTTTCGAGCCACTGCCCCGAGCCTGTAGCGCTGCCTGGGGTTGGTGTGACCCAAGTGCAGGACCCGGCACTTGGCCTTGTTGAACCTCATGCTATTGGCCTCAGCCCATCGATCCAGCCTGTCCAGATCCCTCTGCAGAGCCAACCTACTCTCCAGCAGACCAACACTCCCGCCTAGTTCAGTGTCATCTGCAAACTTACTGAGGGTGCATTCGATCCCCTCGTCCAGATCATTGATAAAGATATTAAAGAGAACTGGCCCCAGCACCGATCCCTGGGGGACACCACTTGTGACTGGACACCAACTGGATTTAACTCCATTTACCAATTGAACTGTAACATCATCTTACAAATGCTAGATGGCACCAGCCATAGCTGCAAGGTGGGTCCCATTTGAAGGATCAGTGCCCCTACTCGTGTCTAGGTATGCAGTCTTAAGATTGCTTATAGCAGACAGTGCTACCTGTGTCAAGTGGAAGCAAGAATGATTGTTGACCTGAGGCTGTAGAAAGTACAGGGCAGGCTTTAAGACCAGAATTTTGCTGTGAGTGGTGAGTTCTTAATATCCTTGCTTTGGGAAGCATAGCACTACTTTGGTAGCCAGGTTTTTTAAAAATTCTTGGCTTCTGTAACTCTTCAGATAATCAAATCTGTTTATGCAGCCCATCTTCCTGGTGAAAACAAAGGACCCAAGGAGAAAAAGGAGGAGCATTACAAAAATCAGTACAGCAATATGTGTGTCTAAGTTTAGGAAGATGTTCAAGTGGAGTACTATTTGACATCTGATTTAGCAAGGGAATTTTGATTTGGAGGTCTGGCTGTTAAGCTCATGTGTTAATGTTACAGTAGGAGGATGTGTGATGGAGCATTAGGAGATGAAATCGAGGAGTTTCTGGTTGCAGTGACTGGTATTACGAATGGCTACCTGCTGGATTTTTCTAGATCTGAGCGTTGGTGAGGTCTGGCAGTATTAGCATAACTCTTCCTGGGGGGAGATGCAATTTTGATTATCCTGGGTTCCTGGGAACCAATTTTTTATGGTTGATGTGGACACCTTGCTGCTTCTGCAGGGTGCATATGTCTCGCAAAAATAAGAGTATGTGCTAACCAATTGGCCAGATATTCTGCTGGTGTGTTTTGCCTACCTGTGGCACTTCAGTTCATTGTCTGATAAACAGCAGCAGAGAACTGGTGAACATCTGGTAAAGAACTTGGACCTATCTCTGAGAATTGTTTGTGCTCTTACTAAATTCGGGTTATCTCTAATAAGCTTTTAATATGTCCAAGCCCTAGTCAGTAGACACAACATATTTAAGAAATGCTTCTCACCAGGGATGTGCTGAAGCCTGTATCTGGCATAACTCTGTAGATTGAAACTGGATAAACAAAAACATTAAACCAGGTTATCTTCTTCCCATCCCTCACTGTGGTTAAACTGCTTAGCTGACTGTCAGCGTCTTGGTTTATAGTACTTGCATATAAGTCCATTTTGTTTCTCTAAGGCGTTTTTCCTTGAATGACTTCCATTTGTTCTGAAACTGCTCCTTTTTCTTCCTCAGAGCAAGTTTGATAACCTTTATGGTTGCAGAGAGTCACTCATTGATGGCATCAAACGAGCTACAGATGTCATGATTGCTGGAAAAGTAGCAGTCGTGGCTGGCTACGGTGATGTGGGCAAAGGCTGTGCTCAGGCCCTGCGGAGCTTTGGAGCCAGAGTCGTCATCACTGAAATTGATCCCATCAATGCACTGCAGGCAGCCATGGAAGGTGAGAACTGAAGGAGATGCATAAATTAATGCATGTGGTTGGGGTCTCTGCATGTCAGCGTAGAGCAAGTTTCAGTGTGTTTCAGCCCTGTCCCAGCTGAGGTAGAGGTGACTCCAGTTTAACCGTAGGAATTCTCTCCTTACGGTTAGGGAAGGAGTTTATTAGTATAGGCCTTGAAGATGTGTTTGGAGTCAAGGATATAGATACCATAGTGGGGTAAGCCCACCCCGCCCCCATTTCATAATGCCGTAAGCCTGGTTTGGAACGGATTTGTTATCTTCAAGTTGTGCAACTCTAACTTTCAGTGTGGGCTAAAGCTTCACTAGAATATCTCCACAGTAAAACACCAGGTGATTTTGGAGAGCAGTGCCATGCTGTTTGCCATTCTAGCTGTGCTCACCGCATGCTCTGGGAGCTGTCCTCCTCTTCTGTGGGTGCCTCATTTAACTATGCTTCTTAGTGCCAGTTTATTCCATTTCTGTCCGTACCTGGCTAGAGCCTGCAGGTGTTGTGGTTGCACTTTCCTTTGCAAACCTGACCCCCTGAATCCAGTTGGAGTGTTGTGCCAGGTACTAGACCTAGGGACATAAGACATTGAATGTATAGATCTACAGATTGGAACAGGGTGAAGGATAGATATTTTTGTGCTATATTGATATTTAGGAAGACGAGTCTGTCCACTACCTTGCATCCTCCATAGGTCATGTGTTGGCACTGGCTTCTCTTATTCTTTCTCCATACTTTTCTATTTGTAATATTGTAGTCCATTTTTTAATACGTGCTGATGGTTGGGTAGAGGAATAACTTTTTTCTTTTCAGGTTATGAAGTTACAACCATGGAGGAGGCCTGCAAAGAAGGCAATATCTTTGTTACCACCACCGGCTGCACTGACATTGTTCAGGGCAGGTATGGTCTAGCTATATGCTTTAGTGAAAGCATACCTGTACAGTTAAATTTTTTAAATACAATCATAACTTGTCAGCAGTATGGTGAGAGTTAGCATGCAGTCTCATTTCTGGACATCAGAATTTAGCATCAATTTAGTTAGAAAATAGGGGCTTTGGTCTTTTCAGTTCTGTTGGATGTTGCCATGTTGCAGTTGTTCCTGTCTTACAGCATGTAATGATGGAGAAACAAAAGGTGTACAGGCATAATGAGAACATCAGGGCTAAATTCTGTGTTAGGACAGATAAATGTGAACAGAAGAGGAGGTAGGTAAAGGTTGAAAAGTAGAAGTTGAAAGTGATTCCATCTGTGAGTGCACATAACAGACTTGAAACTAGCCTGTTCTCAATAAACTACCCTGCAGTCTTTGTTACCACTTCTTAGATCTCAATTTATAGCCCCTCCACTCTACACAAACTCATTCCTGTCTTTGCTATTATGATTGTACGTGTTGTAGTAGAAGATCAGATGAAGTAGGAGGATGTAAGGCTGTTAGTCTCTAGAGATGTAAAACTGCTGGAAACTTTAAAGTCATGAAGAATACTATTTCTTCTGTGTAGGAAAGAGAATAACTCTGGGTATTCCAGTTTTGACTAACTAAACAAAGTAGTTTTACTTTCCATACTGGGAAAATATTTTCTCTCTGATAATCTCTTATATCCTTGGGAAGTATCCTTCCCTAGAAGCTTGAGAGTTTCTTCCAGTAGACTTCACATGCCTGGAAGATTACCAGACCCACACATCTTGAGTCAAATGCAGTCAGTGAGCCAGGTGATTTTAATTTCTCCTTGAGTGGAGTTATAGACCAGAGCATCTTCTGGTGCTGAAGAAGAAAAATTTCTGTGCATTAACTTCTGATTTAACTTTTCTTTTTGCAGGCACTTTGAGCAGATGAAGGATGATGCCATAGTTTGTAATATTGGCCATTTTGATGTGGAAGTTGATGCAAAGTGGCTGAATGAAAATGCAGTAGAGGCAGTGAATGTTAAACCTCAGGTGAGACTGTCCTTACACAAGCTCTCTTGCTAGAAAGAAGCAATATCTACTTGGTGTCTGTTTCCAAAAAGGTGGGGGTATTTCTCTTCATATACTTTGTGTTTCTGGCTTTCTGGAAAGCCGATGTTGCTCTGGGCTGATCAGAATGGATATTCTGCTCTGCTCTTCCCCAATTAAACTGGAACAAGTTGCATGTTGTATTCTTGTGGTGTTGATATTAAAGCAATTGGTTCCAACCAGTGTCTGAGTGTACAGTGTAGTCTCTGGCAAGAGGTGCCTAGTATGGATGCATCTTTCTCCATGTGTTCTTACTTCCTTGACAAACAGGAGTTTAGTCGTTGTTGTGCAGACAATTAATTACACCAAGTTTATTCATACAGGAAGTCAGCTTTGGTGTTTGGGGTATTGTGAGGAGGTGTGGAAATGTGATATTTTAGATAGCCCTTTGAAAACAGTGTCATACCTCATTTTCAAAAAGCAAGTTAGATGATGAATACAGAGCAGACCACTGGACACTGTATTAAACTTTTTAAGAACACTGCCCAAAGGTTGCCTGGTGGCTGGTCTGAATTTCCTCTTGGGAAGCTGTTTGCTCACGTACTGTTGCACCAGAACAGTTTTGGTCCTGGAGTGGCAGAACTAGAGGGAATCTCAAGGGAATGTCTTCTGTGATTCTGTCAAGGTTTGAAAAAATTCACACACTTGCTTTCAAAGCTTTTTGGTTTTACTCGGAGATCGAAACCTCAGGAAAGCCTATGTGGAGCTCTGCCAAACTCTTACTTCTCTTCCAGACTTAGTGGCTTCATTTTAGAAACCTGTGTAGACCAAAAGTCTATGTGTGGGCAGACAAGGTCGTGTTTTATCCTTGCTCAGCTTGCATTCCAACCATTTATTTACTTCAAGCTATGGCTGGAGCTACACAGGGAAATAGGGATCTAAAAGTTTCAGCTTTACAGCTGTGTGTCTTAAAGCAGAGAAACAAAACTAAACTAAATCAAAATCACACTGAGGGAGAACATAAAGCAAACCAGGCTTTGTCTGACTTTCTGACTTGGCATCGGACTTCTACCTACTTAACCTTTTGAGGAGGGAGTGTGCTTGCTGATAGCAGAATTCTGAGACATGTTTTCTGCTTTTTAAAAAGATCTCAATCTGCCCTTCCAATTTTCATGATTCCCCTGTGGCTTCTTGGCTACCACCCGCATCAAACTCCTGCTAAGCAGTCTTTACAGTCTTTTCAGTGTCCTGTTTGCTGTTGGGACACTCCATCTGGGCTTGACTAGGTATGAAGTTACACCCTCAATTGTTCACTACGTTAAAGTCTGTTCTTGCATATGACCTTAATGTGGAGCTGACTTTGCTCGACAGTTCTTGTCCTAGAAGAGCCCACAGTTACCTGCTTGCTTTCTTCTGGCTCAGGTTTTAAAACAAAAACTGGGACTGCTCAAAAAGTAAACATTGTTGCAGGCTAAATTGGATGTTAATATGGTAACATACAAACAACCTGCACGTGCCCATTCAATGTGTCTCTAAAAGTCCATATGAAAAATTGTCACTGTTGACAGAGGTAATAGTCCCTTTTTCTTTATGTACTCTTTATTGAAGGAGCAAGTGTGTCACAAATGTATTAGGTGTAATGAGATGCAGCCTACTGCAAGGTATGAAAACTGTAACAAGTTTCTGGTTAAAAACAGAATATTACCCTTTCAAAAGGATGGAATTGGGGTCAAGATCATCTATATGGTTTAATGCTGAAGAGCTACCTTCTACCCTGAATCTCTCTGGTCTGTTATTTAAACTGCTGCTGTTGCAAGTAGGATGTTCAGGGTGATGTGAAAGAGATACTTGCTTACAGAGCAGAAGCTGTGAGAATAGCTGTCTATCATGCTGTGGGTGTCACGAGGGTGTTTGCTTAAAAATCATTAGCTAAAGTTTGTAAAAGGTGTTTCTGATAGCCCCCAGTGGACACCTCTGTCTTGGCTTTATGAACCGGTAGCTGAGCTGAGAGGATTTCCTGAGGGAAATAGCACTTTACCCTTGGGCTATTCTTGTACTTTTCCTTACACATCTGCTGGTTACCACTGGAGATGTGATGTACCTAGAGGTAAATCTCATCTTACGTGGCCATTCCACATGTTTGAAGCTTTGATGAAGTGAGGATGGCTTATAGATGTGTATTTTGCCAAGCCCAATAAAAGCTGGTCTCTGACTTGGGTTAGTAGTTGGGTTTTGTAGACTTCTATTAGTGAATCTGAAGCACTGTTAACTAGTTTGAATCTTCAGTTGGACTCTGTTACTGGTGTATTTAATGCTATATGTAGCTATACTGTGCTAATGGTGTACCACTATGCTCCATCTTGTGTCTGTTTGGATTTATTGTCCCTAAAGACTTCAGACTTGTGTGACAAAGCAAGGAGGTACCTGCTGAGCAGGTGCTACGTGAAAAAGTTCTGCTGTGTAAAAGCTTCATTATTCTTCATTTTCATTCTTTGTGCTGATTGTCATTAGGGCTCGGCAATTGAGCAAGAGTGGACTAATGCACATCCTAAAAGCTTACTTATTTCAAAAGGAAGAGAGGCAGGACTAGGAGGCAAAATGTGATTTTTAGAGCCCTAGATTCTGCGCTTGAAACACATAAAAAGCATTGAGCAGAAATTTGCTGCAATTGCTTAACTCTTCCAGGGCATCCGTTAACTTTATGTTTAGAAACAAGCTCCCAGGAGGTATTTTGCAGCTTCTGTCCCTCATTGCCTTCATGGGAATTCATCTGCATGTGTTGAGACCTTTCTCAGGGCAGCAGTGATGAGTCGCTATGGTAGTTGATAGAATTACTGTAATTGATAGAATTGCTCTTCCCATCTGTGAAGGAGATTATCAGTTTGCCACTTAAGCCGTTGTCAGTTTCTCAGTTTTGTTGCTCAGATTTGTCAAGGGATGCTTCTGTGGTCATCTTGTCTCCAGTGTTTTGGGGGCCTCAAGGCGAGGTTAGTCCTGTGTTAAAGGTGTGAGATCTTGCACTGTCCTTAGAATAGCTCACATTTTTTCACATTAAAGTTCTGGGTGAGGTATCCTATGTTTTATAATACCAATTACTAACTCTCTAAATATTCAAACTTTTACTAATACCTGGCAGCATTTTTTCTATATCTTGTAGCGGAGAGGGGAATTTCATACAGGAGCAAAAATCTCTGATCTCCTATGAAGACATTTGTCTCTTGATCACAGGATTAATACCAGAGCTGAGGGTTGCTAGACTTCAGATAGAGGTAGAGAGTAATTGTAAAGGTATCCAACACGGTACTTTTCTGTACCATATGGTCCCCATTTACAAGTGGCGAGCTGGTGTAAGAAATGTGTAATGGGAAGGAAAATGCCTTATTGTGCCATTCTGACTCATCTGTTGGTTTCAAAGTGCAGTTAAGGAGGTAATAGGCTTATTACTGAAAAGCTGGCAGGTTGTTTTGAGTATGGGTTTGCACTGCAGCCCTGCTCAGCTGTGTTCTGGTATTAGAGACTGATGTGTAGCACACGCTTGACTACAGGAAGGAAAGCTCAGGGTGGGATCAATGAACTTTGGCTCTGAAAATAAAATATCCATGTATCATGGTGTGGAGGGAAGTGCAAAGCAGCCAAAGTCCAGAGCAAACTAAATGTCGATGGGGAAAGGTAGGAGGCATTTGTATATGTATTGAGGTGAACTTAATACTTAGATAACTTGCATTCTACTTCTGTAACAATTTCTTGAGCTTATTAATCAGCCTGTTTATCTGCTCATAGATGAGCTGTGTTTCCACAGTACTGACTTAAGTCTCTGCTGGTACCATTTCTATTTCGTATTTATTTCTGTCAGAGACATTAATGTGCATTTTCTGGGTTACCCTATGCGTTAAATGGCTCGTGTCAGCAGGTTGCCAAAGGTATGTGATTCCATGCATGAGCCAGCATCTGTCCAGGTGCAAGTTGTGTGAATAAGATATGTATATAATATTTTTGTCACCTAAACCACTTGATTCAGACTTCCAAACTGAAATGCTACCTAACTGCTGCCTTGTAGTAGCTTAATCTGTAAACATAATGCTTAATATAAGCATTGTAGCTGTTCTCAAAGTTTTTAGTGTTCTGCTTTCTGGCTGCTTCCTTTTGTTTCATTACTTCCTCCCATAATCTTGTGATAGCCCATGTGATGTTTTTTGGGTGGACTGAGCACTGTAGCTAGTGGTGCACAATAGAGAATCAGCATCTATAAGAAGTATTGTAGCTGCTCAGCGAAGAGTGTTGTTACTAACTCTACCTTGCTGTACTGCTCTTGGATAGGAGAAATTAGGAATGTTATTTAGGGCTTCTGTTTGGGGTGGTTATGGCTGCATATGTTGTGCTGAAAACATAATAATCTGTTATACGAACCCAAGAAGTAGAAAATAGTGCTGCAATTGAAGCATAGCTGGGGAAGACAGGTGGAGACACAGACCTGCTCTGAAGGCAAAATACCTATTCTAATAAAATGGTTTCTATTGATTTACTTATTACATCTCTACTTCAAAACCTGCACAAAGCTGTTTTGTGGGGTTTTTTCATATTGTGGTATTGTTACAATTAAAGCTTCATCACACATGAGTTTTTACTTAGAGGCCAGAGCTTTAAGAATAAAACTGAAAGTGATGTGTTTTGCTTTATATTAAATAACTTTTGAGGCTGAAAGTATAAATACAGCTGTGGGGAGGAATCCTTTTAGGTCCTTGACATTTGCTGTGTTGTTACAATGTAAGATAAATGGACTTTTCTAAGGCATTAACCTTTGTCAGAGTTGGTTGTTGATTATTTTTTAAGTCTTTCCAAGGGCTTGCTCTAGTTCCACATGCTTGGACATGAGCAATAAATACCAGTGAATAGTGAATATTTAATACTGAAATTGGCATTTCATTCTGGGCTTTAGTATTGCACTGACTGGTGCAAAGGAGAAGCTGAGTTAACTTTGATATTGCAGGACCCCGGTCTGGCCCAGGCAGTTGAGGCTCGTATTAAGTGACATTATCTTCTTAAATGTTTGGGACTCTAAGCTGAAGGCCTGTCTCCTTAGCCCCTCAGAGGCTTGATTCTGTGTGTAGAGTCCTGTTGTCCCCAGAGTAGTTTGGAAATCAGTCGTGGAGGACCACATCTTTGTACCCTTGTGAGAGCTAAGGAGGGTACATAGGAAGCTAGGACAGCTATTTCTTATGCCTTAGGGAAGTGGGAAGAATCACAGGGAAGCAGTTTCATCATGCTGAGAACTCTGGCTCTTACCTCTGTTGTAGATGCAAAGGCTCTGGACTGCTGCATGCAGAGGTGTTCCCTCTCCTGTCCTGTCTCTCCATACCCATCCTTACAATTAGGTGTATATGAACTGCGTTTTACTGCTAGCAGCACACTCCCCACCACAGCCAACATGCATGTGGAAAAACCAGAAGAACTGGATAACTGGTTAAATACGAAGCAAATGCTGAGATTCACGTTGTGTGACGTCAAGAATAGCTATGGGCTTTGCAACCACTGACTGGGAATTGAGAGTGTCTCAATTGTAATTAAAGTCTGTGTTGCAAGCCCACTGCGGAATTGCTGATGGGAAAAGAAAGCCCACTAAGCTTTGCATGATTTAAAATGCTGTCTTTACCCTGACATTGCACTGCTCTTGCTTTTTCTCACCCAGGTGGATCGCTATACACTGAGGAATGGCCGTCATATTATACTGCTAGCAGAGGGCCGGCTGGTCAACTTGGGCTGTGCCATGGGTCACCCTAGCTTTGTTATGAGCAACTCCTTCACCAACCAAGTGCTGGCACAGATTGAGCTGTGGACCAATAGTGACAAATACTCTGTTGGAGTCCATTTCCTGCCAAAGAAGGTGAGTTAGAATAGCAGAAAGACGCAAGCTTGCAAGGAAGCCAGCTTTGGATGTGATCATGTAGATCTGCTTCACTTGTGCTTGAGTTTATTTTCCTGCTGAATGTTGTTGTTGAAAGGGGCTTCTGTCCCTTGGTGAAAGCTTGGCTTTGATCATAATGAGTCTGAAGTGGGCTGTTTTTTGTGGCTAACGTGTTGTGCAGAACTGGGACTTGTCTATCATGTGTGATAAGAATGTCCAGTCGCTCTTTAGTTTGACCTAGGCTTTTCCCTGAGGTGCTGGGGATCCTGTGCTGCCTCAAGGTAGGCAGGGAGCTTCTCCAAACCAACTTGTTCGTTCTTCTGTGTGTCAGCATTCACAGCAAACTTTCACATGCCTATCCAGCAGCAAAATCTAGTGGGGCAGAGCTGAAGCTGGAGTGAAACTAGGAGTTGCATTTACAGTGACTGGTAGAGTCTGCATCGCATTTGCACCTGAGCAGAGCTTATCACAATACAGTCCTAATAGCTTCACAAAATATTAATGACAGATTTCATTGGGTTTCCCTTTAAACTTGTCTCTTTTCTTGGAAAAGTCTGGCTCATGTTGCAACTCACAAATTCCTTTTATAAAACTAACCTGGTTTTAATTTTCAAAAACAAGCCTGAGAATTTGAGATAGTCATTGAAAAGGTGCTGGAGTTAAATCCCCCTGCCTTTGGAATGCAACCAGGTGTGAGACTAGATGTGAAAATATTTTTCATTTGGGAAGTAGAATGTGTATGTTTCGATTTACTTGAGCTTCCAAAACCATCCCTTAATGATCAAGCAAAGCATACCAGAAATACAATGTAGGAGTTGATCAGCAAGCTGACACATAATCACCTTCAAAGGAAAAGTTTCATTGGCAGTTCACTTGAAAATTACAGTTCAATGTTGCTAATAAAATGTGGCTTCATCCTCTTCCTGAGTAACAATTTTTAGTAAATGTATTTGAACTGGAAATGAGAAGTAATGCCCAGATCAATTGCTTACAAAGTTGTATGCTAGTGGAGCATATGGCAGTGATCTTTTCAGGTTCATACACTGTGACAAGGTGATCTTTTTACCCTTTGCCCTCCATAGAGAATTTCAAAGAATGGAGCAGCTGCCTTGTCAGAACCAACAAAAGATGGGCAGAAGAGCTTTCTCTGGTACTTTTCTGGCTAGTATCTTTCCTTGTTCTGTGTAGTAGCTTTGAGGTCCAAATGTAAAGTTTAAGAATTACCAAGTACCTTACATTGCACTTTGACTGCAAGAATATTGCTTTGATGATCAAGTATTACAAACATGCACACATTTCTGCAGTGTGTGTTCCTGGAAATCTAGGAAAACTGTTGTGTGCATGTTTTTGGCACCAAATCTGTCCATCCTTATGCTCAGCTGTCTCATTTTAAAGTAAGAATGTCATCTTACTGTCATCTAAATTTGTGTACCTTTTTATCTAAATCTTGAAGTCTCCAAGCTGAAGCAGCTGTGAAACAACTCATCTCTGCTGCAGTTTGAGAACCTGACCTGGGAAATGTAAGGGACTCGTCTACTTTTCAAATGGGCATAATCTGTTTTAAACTTGTTGGAAATGCACCTTTCAGATTTTCATGTCAGTCTAGTCAAGCAGATATGCATTCAATTTTAAACTTTTTTTTCCTGGCAGGATGTACTAAGCTTGTTTCCCTTCTAAACACAGTTCTTTCAGCTAGCTTTTCTTTCTTTTGTAATTTTCATGTAGTGTTCAGTAGCTCTCATGGTTCACTTCCAGATTCTTCAACCACTTCAATTGTGTTTTTAATTTTGTCTTGTACATCTCTGGCTGTGTTGGTTCTCAAGAGATTTTGACAGTTCCATATTCTCAAGAGCTGTTAACAATTCTGCTCTGTGAATCTTGAGCTGCAGTGAATGACACTCTGTACAAATGTAGCTGTTTACCTGGTTCATTACAATGGGATTACTTCAGGGTAGTTGCTTGTTACCACACTCCCTTTAAGTGTGAAATCTAGAATTAGTTACTGAATCATTTGGGACATGCTGGTTCACACAAGCTGAAGATTGCTTTGTTGATTTATTGCCCTTCAAATATTGCAGCCTTTCACATCTATTTAACTAGTATGGGGGAAATACTGCTAGTCTATCCTGTGCTGCTGGAATTTAGACTTGCCTTATATCTGTTTCCTTAGCAATGAATAGCTTGTATTTTGCAGGAATTGCAAATTGTGATCACACTTGTCCTGTTGTAACTCGGCTGCACCTGATTTTTGTTAGTGCTATCCTTTCTGTCTTTGGATATCCTTTATGGCTGTACATTCCCCTCTGATGTAGTTTGCCTTTTTACTGTTTGTTTCCTGATTCTTCTGTACCTGTCTCCTGTAACATTTAACTGTCTTGTAACTTTATGAATTTTTTAATCCCTTGAGTTTGCGTGTCTGCCTGACACCTCCGGGATAAAGATATCAAAATTTCTGAGCATATCTCCCACAGCTCACCTTGGCTTTATTCTTCATGAAGACACCACCGATAGAAGTTGAATTATTGATTCTGGAATTAATTTCTTAATACAAATATGCCTAAGATGGGACACCTGGAAAAGAGATGCAGTCTTTTTCCATTATTAAACTTATCTAAAACTGTAAGATGATAGTCTAGTATGTCCAGGTGTCTTTGTAGTGGAAACATGACTGGGGCTTTACCATTCTACCAAACTGGATATTCTTGTCTCTGAATAGTTCGATCTCTGTTCTTTGCTTGTTTGATGGATGTGAATGTGTAAATGAGATTGAAATGGGCTTGATTATATAAAGTTATCTGTTTCACTTAAGCTTAACTTGACTCCCTCAAAAGTATGGGGTTTTTCCATCTAAATGCAGTTCTGTGCTCAAAGCAGATGGCTCTGTGCTCAAACAGGTGAGGTATGTTGTCAGGAAAAGAGTCTGTTAGGTCTTCCTCAGGGATGTTCATTTCTCACTGTTGACTATGACTTCCTGAACTAATAGGACTCCCTTCCACTAATATTCTTGTCTCAATGTTTGGTTTTCCAGCTGGATGAAGCTGTGGCTGCTGCTCATCTGGATAAACTGTGTGTGAAGCTGACGAAGCTGAGTGACAAGCAGGCCAAATACCTTGGCTTATCGAGAGATGGGCCATTCAAGCCAGACCACTACAGATACTGAGAAGGTGGCACTACCCAAAGACCAAAGTGCAGAGATACAACCTTCCAAAGCTCTTGTGTGTGCTGGGCTTCTGAGAACAAACCCTTTGCCATACTCCTCTCAGTGCTGCAGAACCCCTTCCCTTAAGCAAGGGAGCTTCAGGGCCTTATTTGTTAGTGAAAGGATCACTCTGACTCTGGGAATTAGAACTGGTTACTTATCTAATGTCATGGTGAAGAGGATTCTATGCACCTTTTAGTGGCTTCTGATGCCCCAGTAAGGGGAGCAGGACAGAAAATTGCTAAATGAAAATGCATAATCTCATCAAACATATTGCTCACATCCTCTTTGAACAGACTAACCAATAAGATGGGGAACGGTTTCTAGAGGGAGATGCTTTCTGCTGTGCCCTGCTCAAATTAGATGAATTTGGAGGTTGACAGTGTCAGGCTTCTCTCCACAAAGGTGCCCTAGCTGAAATGCACATTGTGAAACTGGAGGAAGTTGGGAGAACTATAGGTTGCTTGGTCTCCTTACTATAAAATCAACTTAATCTCCTACTCAGAGATTAGAGTTGGAGTTTTTTCCAGGGTTAATTTACTCCTTCAGTTTTGTTGAGAACAAAGACCATGAGAATATGTTTCTTCCATACTGACTTGAGGAGGGGTGAGCCAAGAGTGACTCTTATGAGCAGCCTTCTAGTGATTTGTGAATGGCTGAGAAGCCACTGAGGGGCTGGTTAGGTTTAGGGACCTTGTTCTATCAAAAACACCAGCAGCACACCTCTACCCCCCCAACTTGATTTTCCTGAGTTGTCATGTCTGCTGTATCTTGTTTGTCACTGACTCAAAGTGCTTTTATTAAAGATCTGACTGTGGCCTGACTTGCTTTGTGTAGTGAGATACGTCGGGGTTTGCCATGGATTTGTTTACTTTTTGTGATTTTTAAACTACTGAAAATATTTAATGTATTCATATGGGGTTTCCTCAACGCAAAAGGCAGGGCTGTGGCTTTGAGTTGGGAAAAGCAGATCCTCAGGCTATTTAAATATTCAAAGGGCTGAGTCTTACAGGAAAAACACTCTTCCCCCCTGCCTGCTAAGATTTATTTCCATGTATGTCGTGGAAGTCCTCTTTTGCCTCTATCCTCTTCAGTCAACACTATACAGCAGGCCACCTCTGTTTCTGGATGTAAGGAGGTGAAAAGTTTGGTATGATGTTAAAACATGCTTGAGTGCTCTGAGATTCATGTCCAAGCACCCAATGTGATGTCGGTGAGCATTTAAAACAGATGGTGTAGAATGTGAACTGTTGAAGAAAGGAAAAAAAGGGGATGAGTTGACAAGGCGTTGCTCAGTATGCAACTCCTGTCACTGTTTTGTTTTGCATTGATGTCTAAAAAGCACCAATTCTAACTGAATTAGGATCCCACAAACCCCAAAGGGGATTATCCTTTAAATTTACATATATACACTGAGCTATACGCACACAGTTGCAATGCATACCTAAATGTAGGTGATGTAACCTTGTGTTGTAGAGAGCTGCATGTGGCAGGGAATTATGGTGGTAGAAAATATTATTGTAGTAGTAGAAATGAATAGAACAACAAGGACTGGGTCTTGTCCTTATTCTTCATTAGTTTTCTCTAGCTGGGCTTTGGCTTCTCTAAACCCATTTCTCAGCTGACCATCTGCTCTCCTGAAGTACAGGGTTGTGATTCTGCTGTTGGACTTGGATCACAGATTCGTAGAATAATCGAGTTAGGAAAGGCCACCTGGAGGTCACTGGTTCATCCCTGTCCTCATACCAGAGCCAATTAGATTGGTTCAGTATTTGACCACCCTCTAGATTAAAATATCTTTCTGTATGTTTAACTGGAATTTGCTGTTTTACAGCCTACGTTAATTGCTTCTCTGAGGAGGGTCTAGCTCCATATTCACTGCATGCTTGTGTTAAGTAGTAATAAGCAGCAGTAAATCCCCCACTCACCTTCTCCAGGTTGAAGAAACCCAGGTCTTAGTCTCTGTGTGTCCTGTGCTTCAGCCCACTGATCATCTTTGTGGCCCTCTGTACTCTCATGCTCTCAGGTATGTCAATGTTGTCATCATAGTGGGGAGCCAAAACTGGTTGCAGGTGTCTTTAAAGTGCTAAGCATGAGAAGGATATCTCTTGACCTGCTGGGTCTGCTTTTGTTTTGTTGGGACAGCTCCGGATAAACTTTGGCTGCTTTACTGCATGGGCAGTCAAGGACCCTACACTTCAGTCTCTGAAGGCAAGGCTGCTTTCACCTTTCCATCTTTGAGCCTTTTTTGGGTTCTTTTTTTTGAGTAACAGACCCAGCAGAGCATCTCCCTTAGTTGGCTCATTGACCACCTGTGTCAAGAAATTGGCCTTGATGGTCTCCATAAGTCTGGATTCCTTGTGCACAAACTTACTGCCCTTCCAGCAGATGCCAGCGTGACTGAGATGAAAACTGCCAGGACTTGCTATCAAGAGGTTTTTTCCAGCTATCTAAAGAAATTCTCAGCTCTTTCCTGGTCTGGTTGGTTGGTCTTTGTCAGATGCCTGCTGCGGTACCACCTCTGTTGGTCTGTCTTTTGATACCTAACCCAGAAACTTATGACTCAGTTCTCAAAGAATTGTAGTCTCACAGAAGTTAAAGATGAAATGGCTACCTGGCACTCTATCTAAAATACATATTCCATTGAGTGATCAATGTACAGTGGGACATGATGGTGGTGGTCTTTTTTGTTTGAAATGGGGTTTTTTTGGAAGATTTAATTTAAGAGTGTTTTTAAGCAGGGCCCAGCAACCAGTGGTTCTGCGTTAATGATGGAAATCACGAAAATCTAATTTGCTGCTAAAAATACAGTAGTTTAAGCAAGCTAATAATGTGAGAATTTGACTTGAAACATGGTTTGTGTTGAAAAAATATAAAATTTATATTTGGAATATATTCTGCTAGATCTTCCATTTTATTGGCTGAAGAGGATTAGATCAAATGCAGACCCTAATAAAACCATTGGCAGAATTTGTTTCTCCCTCCCGCTCCCTGCAGTACAATTGTGGTTCAGTGCTGCTGCCAGAAGAAATGCAGTGCCCAGTACCTGTCAACAGACTGGTTTGTGAATTGGCAGCGTTAATGCAAGAGGGTGTCTGATATTTTTGTTCAGCTGTCAGTGTGCACTGCATGGCCATTGTATGGGCACAGCTCAGCAGCCTCCTTTCCTAAACTGGGTCATCTTACCTCTTGTTATGGTGTAAGCTGTACTTTGGCCAAATGCATATGTTACTTCAGTCTGAACTCTTCCTCGGGGGCAATTTTGAATAAACTTTACAGTAAAATATGCAGATTTCACTTCCATATCATAAGCTTTGCAGAATGGATGGAAGACTTTGAAACATGACCTTTGGTGTTGGCAGCTGATTAATTTAAAAAAAAAAAAGTATATTGTCTCATGTCCTGACTCCCCGCTCATTTCTCAACAAGTGTCAGATCTGTACTGAAGGATAACTGTGCCCAGGTGACCAAGGCAGCCAACAGCATCCTCACCTGTGTTAGCAATAGTGTGGCCAGCAGGACTGGGGCAGTGTGGATCGCCCTGTACTGGGCACTGGTGAGGCCCCACCTCGAGTGCTGTGTCCAGTTTTGGGCCCCTCACTGCAAGAAAGACATTGAGGTGCTGGAGCGTGTCCAGAGAAGGGCAATGGAGCTGGTGAGGGGTCTGGAGCACAAGTCTTATGAGGAGCAGCTGAGGGAGCTGGGGGTGTTCAGCCTGGAGAAAAGGGGGCTGAGGGGAGACCTTATTGCCCTCTACAACTCCCTGAAATGAGGGTATAGCGAGGGTGGGTCAGTCCCAAAGAACCGGTGATAGGACAAGAGGAAATGGCCTCAAGTTGTGCCAGGGGAGGTTTAGAGTGGATATCAGGAAAATTTTTTACACTGAAATGGTTATCAAGCATTGGAACAGGCTGTCCAGGGAAGTGGTTGAGGCACCATCCCTGGAGGTGTTTAACTGACAGGTAGATGTGGTGCTGAGGGACATGGTTTCATGGTAATTTGGTAGTGCTGGGTTGATGTTTGAACTCCATCTTAAGTGCCTCTTCCAAACTAAAGGATTCTATTAAATGACTCAGCCTTGCTGCTTATTTGCTTTTTATTTGCAAGAGTGTATCTTTCACTAAGAGTTTCACTAAATCATTTACAACTAATTTTTTAGCTGTTTTCTCTCTTTTTTTTTTTGTTCTGTTTTTAATCTACATGCAATTAATTCAGTACTCAGTCTTGCTTGAGGCTGAGCATCTTGGTTCCCTGAATGCGGATTGTCAGTCTCACAGTGATTACCTTGTGATGGTTTTAGCAGGAGCTAATGAACAAAGGGCGATAGAACCAAGGAGAGACCAGCATCTGTAGGGATCGAGGCTTGTGAGTGCCCCCTCCCTGATGCTGAACCCCCCAGCATCAGCCCACGTGGCATCCCACATCTGGCACCATGAGTCACAGAACAATGATAGACTATAGCTTTTCTCACTTGTGTGACTCTGCTGAGCAGATGTCATCCAGGCAGGGTGAGATGTGAGCTACAGGCTCCCTGGGTCTGACACAGGATCCTGGAGAGGAGGAGATGGGTCATTGTGCCATACTGTGAATATAGAGACCTTTGCACAGACAGGAATGAGGGTGTGAAGTGGGGAAAAAAAATGGAAGTTTCATACTCAAATTTGTGAAACTTGGCAGGCCTGGTGTACAGACGAGCAGGGTGATGTGTTTCACTGTAGGCTGGCAGATGTTCTCCGTGGAAGGTACTGTGAGGAGGCTGTCCTGAGCACTGCTCTGCTCTGGTGGTCATTCAGCTCACATCTTCAGCCAGGCGGAGCAAATATAGTAAGGATTAGAGCAGCCTGGTTCATCAGCCTCTCTTTCCAGTCTCGTTTGCAGGCTCATTTTGAAAGGTAAAAATAAAAGTGAAGCTTCCACCTTATGCATAAATGAGGTCCAGTTTGGGAAAGTGCATACAGTATGTCAGAGGGATGTGGAGAGGTACTCTCTGCTCTCTTTCATAAAATAGGAATTGACTCAGATTTACAGTTTCCTCCCCTCCCCACTATTCCCCAAATACTGGCAACTACTGGCTGAGAACTGGGAAATGCTGAAGTCTACTCTAGTTAATAGCTGTTCCTCAAATTTAGTCATTCCTGGCTCTTAAGTTAACAGGGATTTTTAAGTAGATCAGGAAAAAAACCCCACAGTAATACAGTAGTACTAAAACAGACTTGGTTTCCACATTGGGAGAAGTTCTTTTTTAATGCTGTGACCAATTTCATGTTGTTTTTTAACATCTTTATTTTCCACTGGCCCACTACCTTTAGTGTGGCTAGGCTATCCCCAGAATGGTAATGAGCACTGTTATCTTGGGCAATCTGCCCCTGCAAAATGATTGAACTTGTACAGTGAAATTAATGATGAAGGATTGTACTCCTAGGCTTTAGGCAGGTCTCTGATTAGGCCAAGAATAATAATCACATATTTCTTCAAATATCTTTCAGATTCATTTTCTGATAATACTTTCCTTATTGTTACCAGTGAAAATACTATTCTCTTTAAAATATGGCAACTCTTGCCCCTGTTTTTCCTCCGCTGTTGAGTTAGAAATGATAAAGTACAGGCTGTACATTTTTCCATTTATTTCAACTGGATACACTAGTTTCCATGATTTTTAAAAAGCAACTGATTTGCAATACAGTCTTGCTAAGTCCTCCTCTTTTTTTTGCACAGCTAGATGTTCTGAGAAATGGAGATTGATGGAGGGGTAAAGATAGCCTTAGGAAATATGGATCACTGTGAGCGGAGAACAAAGGATGGGTGAATGAATGTTCCACTGATGACTCTCTGATTCATGATCTAGCTTGTTTTCATAGCAGTGGTTCTTTTTGAAGATTATATGAAGTGTCTCAGAAGCCAATTGTGGTTTTGAGCCTTTGGGGCTTTTTTATTGAGAAAAATCAAATGTAGTAAATGTACACTGTAAAGCCTCAGTAGTTATTGCAGTAACATTGTTTGCCACTGGACAACTTTGCACAACTATAAGAAACATCAATTACAATTAAGTACTTTTTTCCTTTTTTTAAATCACTAGCACTTCATGAGTGCTTGTGGTTTGCATGCCAACTTAGAAAAAGCAAAACCAAACAGACTGAAAGAAGAGGAACGAAAAAAGTCCTGTGGAAAAATACTTTCAAGAGTTAATAGGATGAAAACAAAAAGTGTTTAAGGTTCCGCATCATCCTTTTTGAACTGGATGGGGACTGAGATGCCTTCTGCTTGTCTGATTCCCTAAATTCCATAGCAGAGAGATTAAAATTTTTATAATATTTAGAAAGTCTATAGCAAAGCTTTTACTACTTGTTCCATCTGTAGAGACAATTTTCAGCAAAGCTGTTACTTTTCTGTAGCACTCTGGCTTTGGTTTCATCAACTGGGAAATGATTTCCCTCAGGGAATATTAAATGGGCTACATTCATAGGCATGTGCTCCTTTTTCCTGATGGAACAGCAGCCCTTTAGAAGTAAACTGAACAGCATCTTAGTTGCAATATTGCAGATGTTGGAAGCACCTTCAAATGCTTAGTAATCAGGCTGGCAGTCAGATTTTGTTTGGAGCCAGTGCTTGTTGTAGGTATCTGCTTTGCGTTATCAACTTGATTTCCACTCAGAGCAAACATTTGGTGGTCCTGGTTTTATTCCCCTTCAAAAATTGCTTCCTATGTGTATTTTATGAACTGCATATAAACTCCTCTTGACCTTTTTTGGCAGTGGTCGCTTTTGCTATTGTCTGATCTGCCACTGAGATGCCATTTTATCGATAAAGAATGACATCTCTGCTCAAACCCTTGCACTTGACAGAAAGCAACAGTGATGGAAGGATGTTGAACAAATTGAAGAGAATAAAGGGAAGTAAACCATCTGGTATGCTCATTTAGTGCTCTAAATATTTGCTTCCCAAATGGAGAAATTATGAACTGAATCACAGCAAGGAGGCCTTTTAAATACTAAAACCTTCTAGTTCTGCCAGATCATTCTGAGGCCTTTTCAGGGCGAAGGACCCCTGGCTGTTGGATTACTTTAAATGCATCTGCTCCTATTTCCAGTCTAGAAGACTTAAAGAATTGCTCTTGGACCAACAGGTTGAAAGAAGCCTTTAATGAATTTTTTTTTTTTAATGCCACCCTTGTTTGTTATGGAACATGGGTAAGTGAGACTCTCTATTCTCATGGTTGATTTCTGGCTGTTACTGCTTTAAGTTGTATATACTGTTATTTACCTATTTGAGGCAGCTGCGCAGAATGAAGAGAAACCCATATGAGATCACAAATGACACTTTAGCTGAGGAAACTGCCAAAAATAGCAAGGGTACCACAAGAACACTGTTATTGGCTAAATCCACCTGATGGCAGAGAGTGAGTGATGAAGGTGTTTATTAAAGTCAATAGAAGATTTCCACTGATTCAAAGGGGCTAAACTGTATCACTAAGGAAGGGTATATTTTTATCTTTTCCTGCCTCTATATTTATTAAATGAATGCCACATGTGAATTGTGTTATGACACTATTACAGCCATTTTAGGGCTCCCATATTTCAGTCCAGGATTTCATCTCAAAGGATTTCCTGGATAGAAATACGTGAGCATATGTCATGCAGCAATTGTAATATTTTTTCATTTCACTGAAAAATCTTGCAGAAATGACTAAAGTCTCCTTTTTATTCTGAGAGGTGGAAGAGGGAATTAGCCATATGTTGGCCATCTGCATATCATCTGAGAAGTTTGCCAATAAAATCTTTGTATTACCTCAGAAAGTAGTCTGCAGGCACCACGAATTTAAGAAAGGCACTTTGGGAGTGATTGATTGCTCTTGCAGGCAGCCCAGTGTGTCTCTGGCCTTGTGAGGCTGTTCCAGATGGGGATGGTCTCCTAGGGGTCCCATGTCACATCTGTCAGCCTTGCGTGGGTGCTCCTGTTGTAGGGAAAGTGTCACTGAGTGCTTAAGCTGATGCAGCTGAACTGGTCCTTTTGTGGAAGACTGTTACCAGGGGGAAAAAAGAAGAAAAGGGTGGGGGACAAATTTTCATATCCCTCTTCTTAGGTCCTTCAGATATAACTGTGCAAGAAGCAGAAAATACCTGAGCATATTCTGGAGGACCAGAAGAACCTAAACTAGCCCAGCATGCTAGACTGACCTTCGGGTGTCTTGGGCCCCAGATCAGGGTAATTTACTGGGGAAGAGGAATAAAATTCCATCAAATCCTCCCTAGGTATAAAACTTCTCTCACTGTTGTTCAATGTACTGGAAATAGCTAATCAAAAACAGAGGTCCAAGCTCTTGCTAACTTCAGGATCTTTGATATATTAGAATCATAGAATGTGTTGGGTTGGAAGAGACCTTTTACAGGTCGTCTAGTCCAACCCCCCTGCAGTGAGCAGGGACATATTTAACTAGATCAGATTGCTCAAAGCCTCATCAAGCCTGGCCTTGAATGGCTCCAGGGATGGGGCCTCCACCACCTTTCTAGGCAACCTTTTCCAGTGTCTCACCACCCTCATTGTAAAGAACTTCTTCCTAATGTCTAATCTAAATCTACCCTGCTGTCATTTAAAACCATTGCCCCTCATCCTATTGCTACATGCCCTTGCAAACAGCGCCTCCCCAGCGTTCTTGTAGGCCCCCTTCAGGTACTGGAAGGCCGCTATGAGGTGTCCCCAGAGCCTTCTCTTCTCCAGGCTGAACACACTCAACTCTCTCAGCCTGTCCTCGTTGGAGAGGTGCTCCTCTATATTGTTGGATCTGAAGAAATCAGGAGCATTGTTAGAGCATGTTAGATAACTTAACAGCAGAACATATCTAAGCTGGAGCTTTCTGGACCAGGTGTTGTCATTGTGTCCGAGAATGGCATTAGGAATGTTATGAGTGCTGGGATATTACATAGCTGGCTGTGCAATTAGGGTGAGAAGCCACAAGATTTCGCTTCCATTTTACAGGCTTAAGGAACTTAAGGAGCTGCTTAAGAAGCTACTTAAGGAGTGAGGAAATGTATCGTGGGTCTATTGTGTGTTTTCACATGCTTTGTGTGTTGACGGGAGCTAATGATGCCATTGAAAAATACCTAACAGACTCTAGGTACTGTTGAAATGAAAATTGAAACAGCTCACAGCAGAGATTGTATGAACAGAGACAGAACTGTTCATGGAGGGCCAAGATTCAGCACTGCCCATATGTGGGCCCCAAGTTGCATTATTATTACCTTATTATGACCATTATGCATTATTGTGTCTAGCTAACCATAGCCTTTAGCAGTCTGGGAGACTTCACTCCCTGCCTTTGATTGGGTCCCCATCAAAAGTGATGTTGGACCTTGTCTCATCCCCATGGTTAGAAAAGCACTCAGTGACTGAGGTGGTTTGCATCTGACACAGGAAGCAATTATTTCAACTATCAAATGTATTGCAAAAATCTAAGATTATGTTGTTTTTTCAGAAATGAGTAGCTGTTTGCTCTGCACTTTCAGTTTTGGAAATTAAGTGTCTGTGACTAATCTGTTCCAGGTATGACAGTGGCAGTTGGTATTTTGCAATGTAGTAACCATAGCAGGCCAGCCCACATGTTTCCTTCTGTATGCTGGAGACTGCTGTGTGGAGACGGCTGCCCAGAAGGACAATGGTTCAGAGCTCAGAATTAAGCAGAAAAAAATGTGAAGTGCTTGTGTTTGATAAGGAAGTCCTTTTTTAATTATTTTCTTTCTTAGCACTGATTCTGCAGCTCAGTCCTGTCTGAGTTAAATGGGATGCCGGATGTGAACAAATGCTAAATAGGTCTATTTAGTGTGTTTATAGAGTCACTTCTAGCCATAGAACTATCTAATTCAACTTGAAATGCTCTGATGAAAAATGCTGTGATTTCATGCTTTTTTGCATTGGCCTTGGATGTAATTTTTAAAGTCTAGACTGCAGTATCTCACAAATAGCATGTCCCACAGTACTCAGAGAAGCACGTTTGCTGAATGACTATGATAATGAAATTTTTGCACTGTAAAATAGAGCTCCCACAGAGTCAGCTTTGGGCATGGTGTGTACAAATTCTTCCTTGGCTCCTCGGTTTGGTAATACACATCTCCATCTGTTTCTCTTATAAGTCATTTCATCATGATGTTTGCACTCTCTCTGCATCCTAAAGGGACTTTACTGAATCTTTTGACACCCTCAGCCAAAGCAGCATTACAGATACTGTTGAGTCCTCTATAGAAGTTGGGAAAAAGTTGTTCTGCCTTCCATCAAATCTTTCCTTGTGTGAGAAGATGCTAAAGACTGACATGGGGACTTTTTTTTTCCTTCTGGGGTCTCCCAAAGTTTCAGTAATTAGTTTGGAAAGCTATGAGGTGTTTAGAGAGTTTGATATAGTCATCAAGATGTTGATTCTACCATTTTTTTTATCCATCAGGATAAACTTGGATTTTACGGTCTTTGAGTGTGACAATGAGCAATCAGGTCAGGGCTTTGGATGTGAAAATACAGTATCTGTTTTAAATTCACACAAGATAGGCAATATTTGGAAAAGCTAATAGTGGTTTACTTCTACTTAATCCTACTAAGCTGTGGTTGAGGTGAAATTTCCATTACCGGGTCTGTCTCTAAGCTTGAATTTCCATAAGTTTCAGTACACATTTCAATATGTGACAACTGAAAATTAAACACTCCATCTTTGTCACGTGTATATCTTATCATCTGTGTGCTGATGACCATTTCAGATAGGTCCCTTAGGGAACTCTTACATTTGCAAACAACTCCTCAATATAAATATCTGTTCAAACTAAATACAGGAAGCAAATATTAGGTGTACGTGTTTTACTTATTTCTCTATCTTATCAATACCTCATGCAATGTGATCTTTACCCAGAAAAGTAAAGTCACTAAGGCTAATAACAGTTTCGGACTACTTGAATATATATATTCTTTGGTGTGATGGATGAAGGGCAAAGAAAGCATAACGTCTGTCTAATCAATTCCAGTTACAAAAAAGGCGTATTAATAAATCAAATTTGTCAAAACATATAAATGCTATATTAAAAAATATGTGCGTATGTGTTGAAAAACAAATCCCCTTGTTCTCATATGAAAGGATCTCTCCTTTTCATTCATTGCGTACATGCAGTATCCTGTAATTCACTGTAGCTTCCACTTCTCTTGGTGCTTTCCGTTTCCTTAGCTGACAGGCACAAGCTCTGGCTGACATCTTCATTAATGACTGGGATGATGGGGCAGAGTGTACCTCAGCAAGTCTGCATGTGACAAACCTGGAAGGAGTGGCTTATATGCCGGAGGGTCCTGCTACCATCCAGAGGGACCTTGCCAGGCTGGAGAAATGGGCCAGCAGGAACCTCATGCAGATTGGTGAGGAGAAGTGCAAAGTTCTGCACCGATGAGGGAGCAACCCCAGCACAGATACATGCAGGGAGCTACCCAGGTGGAAAGCAGCTTTGCAGAAAAGGACCCGGGGCTCCTGGTGAACATCAAGTGGGAGATGAGCCAGCAATGTGCTCTTGCAGCAAATGGACTGCGTTAGGAGGGCTGTTGCCAGCAGATCAAGGAGGTGATCCTTCCCCTTTGCTCAGCACTGGAGCCACACCCCAAGTACTATGTCCAGTTTGGGGCTCCCTAGTACAAGAGAGAGAGGGAGATACTGGACAGAGTCAAATATCAGGAAAAACCAAACACTTTTTTTTTGTTGAGGGTTATTGAGCACTGGCCCAGGCAGGCTGTGGAGTCTCCTTCCTTGGAGATATTCAGAAGCTGTCTGGACGTGATCCTGGGCAACCAGCTCTAGGTGATCCTGCTTGAGCAGGGGTTGGGCCAGATAACTGTTATCCTCAACTGTTCTGTTATTTTGCAAAACTGGAGTGTGAGCTTCTGTCTAGAGAACAGCTGTTTCTTTGGTTTCTGGCTCTTCTTTCTTCCCTTTCCTCTCTTCTTGCTCCCCTCTGCCCTGATAAAATGTAATTTTCCTGACCAACTGGATATTTTGGTAAGAAAATGATATTGTTTCCACATGAGTTGTTGTGTGATTATAAGGTTTTCGTATCAACCAAGGACAATTTCTTATAGTTATGAGAATTTTGAAATAACTTGATGGGAACCTACATCTTTACCTAGTAAAGGAAGGGGCCAAATTCTGTTTCCTAAGCCCATTGCAATGTATCATTCTTCCTTCTCATCCTCTTTTTATTGTAGATGAATGGCTTACAGATTCTTGAGCTAGGATATCTGAATAAAGACATACTTAAGTATATTTAAAAAAATTCAAGCTTGCATCATGTGTGACAGCTGATGCATTTTATAAAAGGTAAGGAACACAATGACATCCTGGCAACATTTGGACTCTTTCTTAGATTACAATCTGTCATCTATATATATACCTAAGATGAACAAACATTTCTGTCAATATCTGACCTATGTTTTGGCTCTGGGCTTTGGGTTGATTGTTAGAAGAAAAAAGTTCATAGGGCCTGAGCCCCTTTAGACTGTCATCTGTATCATCTTTGCGTGCCTGGAAGTTTTTTGTAGCCCTTAGCTGTGCTTAGAAATAAATCAGTAAAGAAATTGCCTCTCATTTAGATCTGCACAGAGCATTAGAAAAGGCAGTATTTGAATTAGAAATTCACTGTTAGAAAACATCTGATTGTGAAAGCTAAAGAGCATTGTCAGGGACATTGGTGCAGTAATCCAGCAGGCAGATGGAGTGAACACGGAAGGTGCAGTTTTAGCTCTGGGGGTGTGTGTGGCTCCTGTGGTGACTGGCGATAGCCGTGGGACAAAGGGAAAATACTAAAATCAAGAAAGGCCTACAGAAGAAAAGATAGTGTACAGGAGTTGGGGGGAGGAACATTGTAGACACAGAACAGAGGAGGTAAAAAGCAAGAGCTGGAGTCTGGTAGATGAATAGTCTTCAATGTTGGGGACAGCTTCTGGGTCTGCTCCCTTCTTGCCCTCCTGTGACCTAGCACATCTCTCCTAGTAGTTAAACCAAGCAGGGCTTTCCTCCTGTGCCACTGTGGATAACTCAAGGTTAAGGCAAAGAGCTTCAAGAACAAGGGAAAGATATCTTCTGGACATTTGATAATTTCCTTCCCCCTCCCCTTCCCCTATGGTCACTGGTTGCATTGAAGCACATGGAAATTGCCACTTAAGTTCATGCTTGGGGGAGGTGCTGGGAGTTGCCCATGATAAGACTGGGCAAAGAAAGGCAGACTGCTTGTAATCTTTTTCTTCAAGACGTACATGTGGGATGCACGTTCATTTTTTGCTTCTTTCCTTTCTTCCTCGAGGTCCTGGACATGCGTCCCTGCTTTTGAGCTCTTTATGTGTTATGTCCTTGGCAGCAGGAGAAGAAGGGCTGAGGACTCTATTCCTATGGTATCCATAGCTAGGGAAAGAATTCTGATTTTTAGCTCATGAGGCACAGACACATTCAGGGTTCAAATATGCATGTGTATAATGCACGGTGGAGATACTGGTTACTGGTAGAATGACTAAAAACCCTGGGGGTGGATGTACTGGGGGTGATAAAAAGCTGCCTTATTGATTTGTGTCCATCTTTTCAGGTAAAATAATCTTTATACATTCTTGTCCTGATTTTTTTTTTTGTCCTGAATGTATGAAAATGGAGTTAACCCTGAAACCAGCATTTTCAACACGATATTTTGGCTGTGCTGGAAGCTGGTGCTATGCTGCCCTTGTGGGCATACCCAAGCTTTGGTCCCTCACTGGATTAACTGGTCCTGGTTTAGTGTGGCTGTTTGTGTGCCACTGGTGCAGGTTTGGTGGTGCCACTTAGACAGTATGTGGTTAATATCACCCTTCAAAAAAACAAAGAAAAAAACCGCCCAAACACGCAAGAAAACCCTAAACAAACAAGAACCCAGAATTCTTCTTAAAAGGTAGGTCAGTTTTGCTGAAGACACTTGTTCAATGTCAATCTCCCTGGTTGTCTGCTCCCTGAAAAAACATCCCGTTTATGATAACATTAACTCCATGAAAAAACCCAACATTGTCCATTTAATTTTAAGAGGGTAAAATACAAGCTGTCAGCTTCAAAGCTCTCTACTTTGATTGTTATACACATCGGGCAGTTTGTAAATATATGCTTGAGAAGCTAATGAAAGACAGAAGCCTTATTGTGTTCCCAGTTTGGCTTAGCACTTTGGGTTTAACATTAGACATTGGCAGATGGTCTGAAAAATTCGGCATTTGCACAAAGCACAGTAGTGACAACATGAATTCAAGTGTGGTTTGCAGGTTTTGAAATTTGGCACACAGTCAGCAGCTGGTGTGGGCCGTGGTTTTGGAGATGTCTTCGGTTCAGCATTTTTCTAGAAGAAAAAAACCATGAAAATTCACGTAAACGTAAAATGAGTCTTGGTCAGAAGAAAGCATAGGTGGAAAGAAAGTGAACTGTGGGAGCTTATGGCTTGACATGAGTGTGCGGTTGTTAGTACTATAGAGATGTGGTAGGACTGGATCATGGGAAATGCTGCTTGAGACCAACCTACTGAGCAAAACCTCATCAGCCCTGTATTTTGAGCAATTAGAAACGCGACTGAGTAGACAGAGCATTGGAAAATGCTCTGTAGAGAAAAATGAGGTAGCAGCAAAGAAAGGGATGCAAGAATCTGCAAAGTCAGCAATGTTATCAGTAAAACAAAGTAAGGAACTACTCTGGAATCACCAAACTTTTCAAATGAGAGTGAAATCTTCCATGGGGCTGGTTCCCACTTTGTTTCCTGAGCTGTGAGGTGAGAGAGGGGAGGTGACTTGGCAATGCTCTACCCCACATGGTTTATTAGTCGAGCTGCCTTTGGAGCTCAGTAATCCTTTGTGCATCACATTTGCACATGGGAATCCTTAACTGCAGGCACAGTTAAGTGTGATGAAAGAGATCTCTCACCTTCCCAAGGAGTGCTGCTTCTGTCTGGGATTCGGAAAGGTGGAAAACTTTGGGTTGATCAGCATGTGCCTGGGACCTTGGGGAGATTCTCTGGAGACCACCAGCTAGAGGCACCCAATGCTTTTTAACTTGGTAGTTTCTCAGGAGTTCCAATTTTAGGGTAAAGTGTTCAGTGGTCTTTGTCAAATACTTGACAAAGTTTGGTGGCAAGAATGGTCTGCTTTGAGCTGGAGGTGGAACTAAGCGACATCCTGAGGCCCCTTACAACCTGGGTCATCCTGCAAATTTAGGAAGTGTTTCAAGGAAGGTTAACCATGCAAGGTCTTCAATTAGAACGGAATAGAAGGATCTCTAAATGTTTCTGTTTGCAACAAGGGCTGGTTTGGCTATAAATGGCTATCAAGATATATTAAGAATAAAGTAAAAATGTTATCTACTCTTCTAGATGATCTTTAAAATATAGGAGTCCAGCCCATGTTCATACTCTCTTCATACTTGAGACCTATAAGTAACATCACATTAAGGTAATCTATCAATCTGAATCTACTGATCTGATAAAATTACTAGGTAACATTTTCAACTAAATACCAACTTCTTTGTATACTTTTAATTTTTTGGCAGCTGTTTCTGCCAATTTTTATTGGCAGATAGCAAGTTTGTGCCCCTAGGCTGCAGAGCCTGTATGGTTGGCCCACTTGGTGTGACTGGGAATCATACCTCTTTATGGTGGATGTCTAAATAATCTTACTTCAACCAGCTCAAGGTTAAAGTACTTTTTGTGTAAGAGAGCTGTAAGCAACAAAAGCAAAATCAAAACCAGCAACCCCCCCCCCCCCAAACTCAAACAATAACCTCTGACTAATCTAAGATCACATAGTTTTCATTCCACCAGTAATGTTTTGCATCTGTTTTATTTAGAACTTCAAACTGCATGTCAATTATTTAAATTGGAGAAAGGCTGTAAAAGCCTTGCTAATGAATGCACAGAGGAAAACTTTAGAAGTAATAAACTGTTCAAATTCAACAATGTTTTCTGAACCGCCACCTACCTTGGAAGATTTCTTGTTCTCTGCTTCTTTCCTGCTGACTTTCTGGGATCTTTTAGTTAAATCTTCAAAGAGAATAGCACAACATAACATTAAATTGGTTAAATATCATTTAATTGAGATGCTTAATAGCACCTTTGTAGGAGAGAAGGCAGAAAAGCTGCACCCTCCCTGCCTGCTCCTCCTGGCTGCTTTTTCCACCTGCTGTCTTCTGTTTACATAAGTTTCTCCCATTCCTCCCTCTTTCCATCCTCTGCAGGACCATCTCCAAGGCAGCCTCTCTCCCTCCAGCAACTCTTCCCACTCATTTCATCAGCCAGCACCGTGAAGGGCATGGCTCCATGTCTTCATCTGGCTGCTGTGTGAAGCACAGAGGCTGGCAAAAATCAGGGGAAAAGGGTGGGCCTCCAGTTATGTCCCACAAAACTTTGCAGTGAGGCAGGTGACATTATTCCCAGGTCACTTTGGTGAGATCTGCTGTCATCTTCCTGCTCTCAGCAGGGCTGGAAGGTCCCTTGGTCTAGTAACCTGAACCCCATAACAACATCAGAGCATGTCCTTTCTCCCACACTTTCTTTCTCCATCTATTTGAAAGGTCATGGCTAGGGACTTTCAAATGCTTTTCGTATGCCATGCATTAATGCACACTTTTGATTAATTTATATTTAGTTTATCAAGTTATAATTCAATTATTTTAGTTAATTAGTGCTAGACGTAATGTGGCTTCTGGTTGTCTGAAATATAATCTGGAAAGGTTTGAGCACGTGCCACTTCAGCTCCAGAATTAGCTATTTCAAAACCTAGGTCAGATTCTATTGAATGAGAAAAAGAGGAGAGATTTGTCTTGGTTTTATTACTCTCTTTGTATTTTTTCAATTTTCTTTAGGTGTGGGGCAGTGGAGGATCAGATTGGCCTCTCGCCTTTGAATGAATGGGCTGCAGAAAGGCCTTGGGTTACCTCTGGAACACCTTGTGCCCCGACAAAGTGAGAGTAGCCCTGGCCAATGGTGTTACAGGGGATTTTGCATCTTTTTTTTTCCTTTTTTGGAACAGTCAACTAAGACAAGCAGGAACTATGGAAGAGGTCAGCATTATGCCAAGATCTGCTCTTTTGAATTATTCTTGCATTTTCAGAATCCAATATTCATCCTGTTTTTATGCATGTAGCAGAAGAACAGGTGTAAGGGTGAGCTGGAGGTTATGCTGTTCCCCTAGATTCAGCTCCTTGGTCTGCTATGGATTTCTTTCCTTACCTTGGCTAATTATGTTATCTCTCTGTTGACTATGAAATGGGAAAGCAGTGCAGCCAGGCTTCACTGCGGAGTGGTGAGGCTACAGGGATGCTCTTGCAGGCCACCAAAGGGGGCAGAGAGGGAGGATGGATTTTTGTGAGGCATTGCAGAACTGTCCAAAGCAAGAGAACCTGGCAGCGTTAGAGGGTTTTTGCTGTCTTGGATATCTGTTGGCAAAGCAAGATGGGATGACATAACCTATCTGCCATGTTTACAGCATGGGCACATGTGAGAAGATAGAGAAATGAGTTGAAGGGAATGTATTTTATATCTCTGATTTTAATTGGAATAAAAAAATCATTGGAAGTGGAGACTGAAGTCATCTAGGATTGCAAGGACCATGAAATGATATTGCTTGGGAGGCTGCGGAACAGCACAAACTTTAATAAACTTAAACAACCTTGAGTTAACTCAGGATTCAGAGGTTCAGATTTCATTGGAAGTGCACGTGTAGGGGAATGCTTTCTCCTTTGAGAAACACTCTCCTGAGCAAGAGTGCAGAGAAAATACAGGAAACAAGGTAAGAAACCAACCTACTTTAAGCAAAAGCCCTAAAAGCCTACAGAAAAAAGCTAAACAAGAGAAGCTTTATTTTTTAATTATTAAAATTTTGACACAGTTATGAATGACAATCTGCAGCTGATTGTCCCCGAATACTTGTAAGTTTCTTGAAAGAAAAAATTTGGCCTAAATTAGAGTTAGGGCAGACACAAGGAAAAAAAATGGTAAAGAAAAGAGTTAAGTATTGCCCTAACGTGGTTCTTCCCTAACAGGGCAGATGGTTGCCTGCCAATAATGGTAGGGACAAGCTCGTCCTGTCTTGGATAAAGGGATGACCTCTGGCTCTCCCTTGCAGTGCTCTTTTCTCCTCCTGGTTAAAGATTGCTTGGCACACAGGTAAATCGAGTTTATATTAACACCTTAGAGAACTGCTGATTTCTCTGCCGCAAGATCAGATCTTAAAACCCAAAAAAGTTATGTTCGAGTTTTCTATTTGCACTAGTCTTTCAAAGGACAATTAATGCCCATATTAACAGAAAAACACTTGTCTTCAATATAAAAAGACTTACAGTATGATAGGACCTGAAGTGAAATCTGTAAAACTAAAATAAGTTTTATGATGTTTGGTTTTTTTTAATACTCTAATCTGTGGTTTCCCACTTTGCCATTCTTGGATGCCGTGGCTGTATTGCCGCTACTAAAGCATTTGTATGAAATTGCCATGTTGCAGTAAGGTATCAAAATAACCCATATCAATCAACAATTGTATTTTATGCAAATCTTTTTAACTTGGCACAGAATGGGAGCTTCTACTAACCTACTATGGAGATGGGTGGGAGATCTTGGAGGTTCATTTTGTTGCTCCTTGGCAGGGTACATTCCTTCTTCTCTTCTATTACCATGTGAGAACCAGCAGCTCTGAGCAAACTGTAGCAGAGCAATAGGCTTAGGAAGAGGTTCTTACTTTCCATCCTGGGGAGGAAAAATTCCATTGTCATGAAAACCAAAGTTGGTGAAAACCTGCATGTAGAAGAGATGCAAGGATAGGAATCTCAGCAATGGTTTTCTATCATGTTGTGCAGCTTTAGCAACATACCTTTGATGATTCTTTTGTTTCCAGCACTTTGCCTCTGATACCAGAATACCTAAGACTAAAGATGTCTGAGTGGAAAAATGCTATCTCGAAAATAACTCTCTTAGATGGTCTTTGTTTCTTGATTCTATTCTTAAAAGGTTTGTTTTTCCAAAAGCTGTGAGTTCTCCCCACTGAGCTTTACAGTGCTGTCAACTCTATGACCAAGGGGAGGAGAACTGCTGTCACTTTTGGCAGCTCAATCACATCATCAGATTTTTTTCCCAGAAAATCTTGTTTACAATTTTGTGCTAGAAAAACTAGAAAAATAATGATAATTTCAAAAAACCCACAAATTATGTTTCCTATTAGTTTTCTACGATTATAAATAAGTCATGAAGAAATATCTTGTTTTATTCTACCATGATGTGGCCACTCTGATCCCATAGTGAATCACAGCCATAACTCAAGCAAGTTATAAAAGACCCAGTGCTGTAAAGCATTTGTGGGCCTTAGGGCTTAATTTGTACTTAATAACTTCTAAGATGTAACAAAGTCTATGGGATTTGAGCATACTTATGGAGAAACCTGAGCTTTATGGAGTGTTGGCCATATACCTTGGTAGAAGACCACTGGCCCTGGCTAACCCTGTTGCGACGAAGTGCAGCCATTGAGGGTACACAGAGTGTATCACCATCCTGGGCTCCTTTTCTTGTAGACCCTTAACACTGTTGAAGTTCAAAGTTGATTTCTATTTCCATGGGCATTAGTTTCACACTTTGTCAGTTATGGGAGCGTTCCCCAAAAGCACTGCTAGCCTCCCGGTTTATTGGTAACTTTTTGTAAGTGAAAAGCTACTAGTAGCAGTAGAAAGAGAGAGTGAAACAAAATGTTTTGTGCAATTAATCTGATTGCAATGACTTAATTACTAGAGAGTTAAAAGATGAAGAATTTCTGCATTGGAAGAGCTTCAATCTAGTCACAAAAACCGAGACTTTGTTACACTTGCTTTTTAGATAACCATTTAGGTCATAATCATAACCATTCAGGTCACAATTAGAGTTTCTCTTTCTGTAACTGATTTTACTAACCTGAGTATCCCTGGTGATGTTCATGTTCTTGGTATACGCTTAAAATTCAAAAAAGAGGTGAATAATGGCTTGTGCTCTCCAAAGCTTGTCTACATTTTCCAAATATGCAGTTGGTCAAATAAAATATATTGCTTAAAAAAATCTTAGCTTGCTTAACACTTAAGTATACTAATTTTTGCAGGATCTAGGCATATAGGGAAGGAAGAAATTTTTTCCTGTAAAGGTGGTGAGCCCCTGACTCAGGTTGCCCAGAGAAGCTGTGGCTGCCCCATCCCTGGAGGGGTTCAAGGCCAGGTTGGACAGGGCTTGGAGCAACCTGGGCTGGTGGGAGGTGTCCCTGCCCAGGGCAAGAGGGTGGAACTGGATGGCCTTTGAATGTCCCTTCCAACCCAAACCATTCTGTGATTCTATGATAAAGGATTGGAGTGAAGAGAGCAAGCTGTGAACTGGAAGCTGTTCAGATTTGCACATAGTGGTGTTCACACTGTAGATTTTCCTTTTTTAATCAGCTTTTTAGCCCAGTTGTAGAATATCCTCTAAACATACCTATGACTTTCAGATCAGTGTGTGCTGCCCATCTGGAGTATTGGCATAGCTGGCACATAACTGTCTGCTGGAGACAATGTTGATATGCCCCCAAAGTACTGTTTAAATAAAATTCTTCCACCTCAAAATGTGCTTTCTTGTCCTTATCTCAGCAAAACTGCCAGTGAGTGCAATTGTGTCTGTGCAAATGTAATAAAACAGTAAAGGTTGACAGCTTGTACCTGATCAAACAGAGTGACATCTGAACACGCTCTACTTTTAAAATGCAAACATAGCTGCATGTGTTCATTTCAATTCTTGTGCACATGGGATTTTTTTTTGCCAAAAGCACTTAGGTGGTAGGAATTTTACAGCATTTGAGCAATTGTTTGAACCTAGAAAATGCATATGCTGGTGAATATGCTTTTGATCTGAAAACTATACCAACTGACTAGAAAGGTAACACTCGTTAGAGCAGCAGAGTCTGCTAGATGTGTGCAGCAGAGCCCATGAAAAGGTGAGAGAGATGGAAAGTGGAACTGTAAGTGAAGATGAGAAAAAAGGCATGTGTAATATTGTTTCATCATTTTTCATCGTATCACGAAACTCTTGCAAATGTTTAGGTTTGGGGGTTTTTTTTGGCATTAAAGAGATGTTTGCTTTCCAATTTTGCCCATTATTTTCCTAATTTTCTTTCTGGGACTCCTCAGAGGCTGTTTAAGGCAATCGAACTGTTTTCCTTGGCTCCATCAAGCTTTGCAACTGCTTTGCTACAAACACTTCATTTTAAAAGAGTTTATTTTCCTATTAAGCTCCTAACAATGTAGAAGTAAATTGCTTAAATGGTAGTATCTATAGAGAGTTCCCATTTATTGATTTAATGAAGCTAAAATGTACTAGGAGAACTTTAACATTTTTTAATTGTTTATGGGGACTTAGTCTTGCACAGTGCTGAAATCCCACTGAACGTTAGTGGTGACCCTTAGCTGCAGTTCAGCAAATTATATAAGTAAATAGTCAACATGTGGCAGTGCCCTGTATTGTCAAGGGAATGATGGAAGTACATTTAAAAACAAAACAAAGGCAAGCATTTAAAAGTTTGCTGACTGTCATCAGACGTGGCAGTACCCTTTTCCGTGCCATTTCCTCTGTGCTTTGACATATTATGTTTAATATGCAAATAAAGTATTTTAATAGTTACCCCAATTGTTAGCTCTCACAAGCCTTTTTCCTGAATGTAAACTTGGAAAATGACAGTTGATGTGAAACAGCTTTTGTCTCTTTTTAATCTATTTTCCATGATGTCATATTAGAAGTCTTCATGAAGAAATTTGATTTCCCCTGAAATACCCTGTACATTCAACACTTCCGAGGGGAACTCATTTCCTGTCACAGCTGATTTCACTCTATTTGGAGATTTATCCTCATACAACAACAGAGTGAACAGTTTGAGACATTCATACATAAAGTCTGCCATAAACACTGGAAGGGACAAATTGAAATTTTCTTAGGAGGTCTGACAAATCTGGACCAACTCATAAATAAATTGGCATTACTATAAATAGCTGAAAACAGCTGCTTAGAAAAAGAAAATGTTAAAGTACATGAACAAGGAAATATAAAATCCTGAAAACTGTGTTACATTGCTCAGTAACTGGCTCACAAATCTTCACTTACGCTCTGCTGCCATGCTCCCATTTTGAAAAGGATAGGACAGAAAAAGAGGGAAAGCAAGGGAAAAAGCAAGCATTAGTGGATGCCTTGAAAGATGTTGAAATGTCTGGTGTGGCTTGATATAATGGAAAGATGTATACATGCAACAACCATAAGAGCTGTGACAAACAAGTTTTAGTTCCTGTCACAATTCCCTAAGATAGCTACCAAAATTTAGAAGCTATTCAGGCAATCAGGTTGGTCAGGAATGATTTGCCTTTGGTATATCCATGCTTGCTCTTTGCAATTCCTTTTTGTCCTTCCTATGGCTGGAAATGGCTTCAAGGAGTATTTACTCTACCCTCTTCCCAAGGACTGATGTCAGCCCGGCTGACCTGTAGTCCTGTGGATGCTTTTCTTGCCCTTTTTGAAGATGGATGTGATGTTTCCTTTCTCCGGGCATGAGGAGCCTCCTACAGTTGCCATGACTTCTCAAAGCGAGCAGCCTGACAGTAGCATCAACCAGCATCTTCAGCACCCTGGGACGCACCCTGCTTGGTCCTATGGACTTTTCTATGTCCAGACAGTTTAAGGGTTCCCAGAGGCTCTGCCTCCAGTCTCAGGCCAAAAGCAGACCTGACCAGTCTGGGGAAGATACCAAGTACGTCATGTTTTTATATATCTCTGCTCAACTGACTGCTTGAGTTGCTCTGTATATGCATAAAGCCTCCCTTAGCTGTGTTTTTGTTGACTGTGTGGTTGGGCAGTGACGGGTATAGCATGAGGGCCCAGAGAAGCCTTGACAGTATCTCTGCCACTTCCCAAATTTCAGCCCCCAGCAAGCAACAAACCTTTGGAGTTTGGCAGACAGAGACCTCCATATCCAGGAGGTGTCTCTGATCTCCCACCACTTTCTCTTGATGTGGACATCAATGTGTCATTCTGGATGCCACTGAGTCTGCTAACCTGCTCCTGCAGATCCTTCACCAATGAGGTGCCATCCCAACCAGTGTGCTCTTCACAGAGGTGTGAGGCTTGAGGGGACGCCCAAGGCATACCCTGTGGCAGAGACCCAATCGCTGTATTCTTCTTGTGGGTGGTGCAATGTGGCAGTGCCAGTAGCGTGCCCTGCAGGGTATTACCACTGTCCTCACGCTGTCTGATGTAGTCTCAGGTGGACTCAAGCAGTGTCTCGAGGGTGTCTTTGCATTGAGAGTTCAGTGCTGTGATTCACACTGGTCAGCTGCTGAACTCCAGTGTGTCTTTGCTGTTCACAGTTCCCCCATGCATGTGATGCTGAATGGGCTACTTTCACTTAAACTTAATCATAACCCCACCACTTACCAATAATCATCATAGCAAAAGTACTTTTATGGTCACTACACTGGCAAAGACAGATGACAGTGGGCCCCCTCGTGCACACATCCACCCCCTCCCCTTCACCTTAAGTGCAGGGTCAGAATAAAAGGCTTTTTCCTGTGGGAAATACACTGTATATCGCCATCTGCTATTTATCATAATAGGAAATCTTAAAAATACTCTAAGTTTTCCTCTTTTCTTCAGTACAGCTAGATGTAGTATAATAAATACCACCACATTGCCTGGAGATAACTTCCCTGGCTACTGCCAGCCCTACTGTTTGCATTTGCTTTCACAGGCATATCTTGGCAGGGTTTGTTTTTCACTCATTCAAATCACTTGCATTTATAATTGCCACAGCATATGAGTTCTGCCAAATTCAGCTGTTCTGGAAGCTATGAGATCAATGTTAATGCCACGTACCAACAAAGTTTGACATTGAATCAGGAATTCAGATTTACGTTTATGTGGATCCCTCATATATAACTGTAAAAATCATTGCGCAAATGCATTTTACACAAACCATAATAGCCATTGTGTTTTTCTGAACATGATTATATATTTATAAGAGTCAATGATTGTTGATTTTTTTATTTTTATTTTTTCAAACTATCTATTTCGTGTAAGTCAAGGGCCAGGGGAATTATCACTATTTCATTGTCCCATTTGTCTATTTTTTTCTGGACATCTTCCATTTTAAATTAACTTTTCTGATTTGCTTTTAAAAAATTGCCCGTGATCATAGAAAACCAGTTCCATGTTTAAAGAGTCTGTCCCAGTCTGCTACTTCATCCATTATTTGATCTTCTACCTTTGCATTTTGGCTGGTTGAAAAAAAGTGAAGCACGTAGTCGTGGTGCTTGGGTCTAACCTTGGTGTGGTTAAAAAATGATCCGTGTGCTATCTACAAAAATAGACATGTCTGCAGCTGAAAAGCAACCTTTTACACACTTCAAACAAATTTAGATCCAAGTCTTTTTTATTTTAAGGGTAGTAGTTGTGACTGTTTTTACAACTCTCCTCTAATAACTTTACTTAATGCTACCACTTTGATTTCTCCTCCAGCCTAAATCATAGAATGATTTGGGTTGCAAGGGATGTTAGAGAACATCTAGTTCCAACCCTGCTTCCATGGGCAGGGACACCTCCCACTAGACCAGGTTGCTCAAAGCCCCATCCAACCTGGCCTTGGAAAGCCCAGCTTTCCTGGAGCCCCTTTAGGGACTGGAAGGGGCTCTAAGGTCTCCCCGGAGCCTTCTCTTCTCCAGGCTGCAAACTTTCATAGGAGAGGTGTTCCAGCAGGTTTTCTAGAAATTTTTCCCTTAGGCTTTCTAGAAATTACCCTGGAGCCAGAGCTGCACGTGAAGCTCAGTGCTTACATACCTTTAACTTAGGGATTTCATAGCTCTGCCCAAACTGCTGCAAGAAAAGCACGTACTTCTGCTTTTGCAGGACCCTCGCATGGAGTATGGTGTGATGGCAGGACACCCAGTTCCCCTCTGCTGTGGACAGATGGTCACAAGAGCTCACCTTTCTCTTTCTATAAAATTGGCTTAAATCCTTATTTATCTGTCATCCTTATTTATCATAGCATCATCTAGGTTGGAAAGGACCTTTAAGATCATCAAGTCCAACCACCAACTTAACACTGCCAAAACAACAGTGCAATCTTAACTCATTTTTAAACAAAAAAAATCACATGACAGGACATGAGTAAAATCTTTATGGTACGCCAGTGTGTTACATCAAGATTTCGGCTTCTTTTCTTCTTTAAATTGAAAACAAGCTATAAAATACTATTGACCAAAGTCAAACTGGCAAGTGCCATTGTAAGGCTCCTCTCAATTCATTCTCATTCCTTTTGTTTCTTCCAGACTCTTTTCTTTAGTCTTTCAGACTTCAGGGCCCTGGGATGGCTNCCCAACTACAAGGGCCAAGCACAAGGGGTACTATCTTTTCTCTAGTTTCTCTATACCAAACACACAATCAGTTTAGTAAGATGAATTGCATATGTTGTACAGAGATAAGTGCACCAGAGAGATTTCTGTAGTATTTGATGCAGTAACGTTAAGTTTCTGTGCAATTTTAACTTTAACATCTTTTTAAGTTAATGAACTCAGTCTACCCTTGCTCCTCTGTTCCTTTTATTTCTGTTTTCTGGTTCTGCCTTTTGGGTGGTATTTTTTTCATTTTCAGTGATCCACTGTGCCCTGTTCCTTTTGACACAAAGTCTTTTTTAGAGAAATTTCTCTTGCCTTGCATGCATTTAGTTCTTTTTCCTTTTGCACTCTTTCATTGTTTCCCTACCTTGTCCTCATCATCTCCAGCTGGGTAATCCTGAGGAATGAAGCAGTGAAACTGGATGAGATGCAACAGTGCAGAGGCCAAGTTCAAACAATTAAGCTTGAGAGCAAAAAAAATTTCCGAAGTTAATGGCCTCTGAATTTCAAATGATAGAAGGGGAAGAACTGGGTGTATAGCTCACAGCATGACCAAGAGTGAAAATGTGATGCAGCTGTGAAAAAAAGCAAACCAGCAAATTCAATTCTAGGGTGTATCAAGAGAAGTATTAGTAACAGAAATATGAAAGCATTTAATATTTTGTGCAGGATACCAATCTTCATTTAGAGTCTTGTGTCCAATTTTGGTTACTCATGTGGAGCAAAAATGCATTTAAATTAGAATGGATGCCAGCACAATGATTACAAACTGTCATTGCTTGACGTATCATGTGATCTAGCAATGTCTCCAATGATACTGTCCTATACACCCTATTTCTTTATACTCTACCTGACATGACTTAACGAGGAATTTGGTGCAGGCCTCCATTCCCTCATACACGTTCATGAAAAATGTGAGAACATTTTATTTACACTTGTGATAAGCCTGAAAATTATCAGGCAAAAGGATCTTTTTCTATGTCTAAAAACAATGCTTATTATATCTAACTGCACAGTTTTAAAAACATCTTATTAACATATATCGTTATGGACCTGTATGGTCCAGCAGAGGCCACAGAGATGCTGCTAGGGCTGGAGCCCCTCTGCTGTGAGGACAGGCAAAGACAGTTGGGTATGTTCAGCCCGGAGAAGAGAAGGCTCCAGGGAGACCTTAGAGCCCCTTCCAGTCCCTAAAGGGGCTCCATGAAAGACGGGGACAAGAGTTTTAGCAGGGCCTGTTGCAATAAGACAAGGGCTAATGGCTTTAGTCTAAAAAAGGGTAGATCTAGACTAGATATAAGGAAGAAATTTTTTACTGTGAGGGTGGTGAGACAATGGCCCAGGTTGCCCAGAGAGGTGGTAATTGCTCCATCCCTGGGAAGATTCTAGGTCAGATTGGACAGGGGTTTGAGCAACCTGCTCTAGTTGAAGATGTCCCTGCTCACTGCAGGGGGGTTGGACTAGATGGCCTTTACAGGTCCCTTCCAACCCAAACTATTCTGTGATTCTATGATTTTCTTGATCCCAAACTATTCTGTGATTCTATGATTTTCTTGATTGCATTTAACTGTTTAATCGTATTTTCAATAAAAGTAAAATAAGCTACAGTGAACATGGTTTCAAACTTCCCTCTTTACTTTGAAAAAGGAAGGCAATTCTTAAGAGTATCTGAGACATGTTCCATCTCTGTAGTTAACTCAGTTGTACTGACTTTGACCTTTATTCTTCTTGCGCCTAATATTACCTGTTCCTTCATTAAATAAAGAATAACATAACAGTCCCTTATGTCCCTTCAGGTCCCTAAATCCTGGAGGCCTGCAGTGTTCAAATTATGGATGGGTGGTGTTCTCAAAGTTTGAGGCAACACACATTTCATTAACTGAAGCAGGAGGCTTTACAGCTTTCATACCTTTGGGTGTCTCGCATCATACATATATAGTACAAAAGCATCAGTATGAATGCTATTCCTGTTAAGAATATTCATATAGTCTATTCATGTTAAGAATAGTCATAATTTGATCAATGTAAGAAAGCTGACTCTTTATCTGTGTCTGATAACCATACACACAGATGCAGTTGCAAAAGTCGTAAGGACTGCATTGTCCCTTATTATGACCTCAAGCTGCTTGGGGCTTCTTGATGACTACAAAACAGTTAAGAAAGACAAGCAAGTCACACAGACTATCTAAAAAGGTTTGCCATGTGCTGGAATGTGGAATGACAGGGATAATTGGGCTTCTATATATTGAAAATCCCTGATTTATAGATGCTGTACATATTATTTTTGTAGATATATAGAGATCCAGTCCTTTTTAACTCTCTCTATGTGTCTGTAAGGGAGGAGATAGCTCAGCACAGACTTTCAAACCACCCTGCATGTATTTTTCTCTCTGTAGCAACACTCATCTATCAAACTGCCTGTAATTAGGCCACATATTACACTGTTTCGATCAAAACCACTTGAGCTCAGTTGGGCTGAAAAGGAATAAAATAAATTTCCATCTTGAGGATCTTTATCTGAGTCCACTGTGCCATCACAGCTCAAATTTCTGGGTGGTAAAAAGGGTGAGAATCACTCTTTATGGCAGCTAGAAGCCAAGACTCACTGGGCTTTGGAGGTCAACTATGCTTGGACTAAAAAGGAAGAGTTCTGTTAGAAGAAAAGCTTGTCCATTACAGTTCCTATAACTCACTAAAAATTGCTTGCTCTCCTCCTTTCTATCACCCATTCAGAGCCACCCCCATCTGCTCAGATGCTGCATTCCTTGTTCAGGATGGGCAATGAGCAGAGGTTGGAATTAAAGGAGAAAACGTTGAGATGAGGCATAAGGAATACCTTTTTGATGTTCAGGATATGGAAGCACTTAAACAGCTTGCCTGATGATAATTATTCATTCTCCAAAGCAGAGATATTTAAGAATGAATTAGACACATGTCTGTCAGTCAGTCTGCTATGTTACTTCTCATATTCAAAACTAATACAGATTAAAAAAACACCCCCAAACCCAGACAAAACTACACTCTCTTAAAAACTACACAGTGTGATGGTGCATACAAATCAAAGGTTTGGGTTCTTGTCTCACTTTCCATACAGATGTTAGATGCTACAATTGAGGATAGAGTGAATTTTAAAACTAAAAATAGACTGTAATAATAGAAATACGTAGACACAACTGATGTCATAAGAAGCAACTCTGAATGACGGGAGCTGTTGTTCTACCCAAGTGGAAAAGGGAATCAATAATTTTTACGCCTGTTTGTAGTGACCAGTATGAATGATGTGGTTCTTGTAAATTGTTTCATGGATACTGCCTGTAACAGAGCTATTGTGCTCGTTACTGTATGTTTACAATGGATTTAGAAGTGACTGTTGAACTGATGATTTAGAAGAGCTCTTGAGAAAGTAGCCAGAAGCCCCTGGATAAACAATGTGCTGCCAAGCATCTAGGAGACAGCAAAGCTGTAATGAAGCTGCAGGCTTACAACAGCAAAAAAGACCATTGTGATCATATGGTCTGACTCCTTCTGTGACAGGCTATAGACCCTGCCTTCACTGCTTAATTCTAAATTAAACCAAGTGATAAAGTGTCTGTTAATTTGTTACTCTAAATTTATCTTGTTTCAATTTCTAGGAACTGAATCCTTCTAAACCTTCCTCTTTTCTGTGGAAAGTACCTTTGTTTTATTTTTTTTTCCCCCTCCCAAGAGGTGCTTGGATGAGCAGGTAGCTCCCTAATGTTCTCCCAGACAGGTGAACAGGTTTACTTTTCTCCCAGTTCTTCAGTTAACCACATGGCTCTTTTCTTCAGTTTTATAGCTCTTCATTGGAAACAGAGGCAGTGTTCCTTTAGAGACCTTACTAATTCCAAATAATTTCCTTACTCTAGTTATTTTTAAACAAGTTCTCTATTTTCTCTCCAAAATTTTTCTAGGGTCTGAGTCAAGCTAATGCACATATAAAGGCCTTATTGTCCACGTATTCATTTAAGTTATTGAAATTGAGCTTCCCACCCAGCTTCACCATCTTAATAGTTAGCACCTACTTTAAACCGATTATCTAGCTTTTCTTCAAGGATTCCACTGGTATGGGGTGAAACCCTGGGGCTGTGGTTGGATGGATGGATGGATGGATGGATGGATGGATGGATGGATGGATGGATGGATGGATGGATCTATCAATCAATCAATCAATCTACTATTCACAGAAGAAATCCTGGATTCCTGTTTTAAGGACTGCAGGTGGAAGGAGTACTTCTCATACTCAATGTTGAATGTGCATCTCAGTCATGAGAAGCTCCCCGTTCAACAGCTAGCATGTTAAATTCTTTGTGGCAGGTTATTTAGACCACTCGACTGATGGAGGGTAAAGTGTTTTTAATATCTGGTTTTACCCCAAAAGTGAATGGAAAAATTTTTTTGGAAACTTTTCCTTTTTCTGTGTTATTTTGGTTTATGTTCAAGCCATATGCTATTGTGTAATAGCATTTTTAGGGTGTCTTACCCTCAGTGCAATCTACAGGCCCTACTTGGTATTTAATTTAATCTGCCACAGATTATAATTTTGCTTCTTGTTTTTAAATAATTCTAGTCTTCTGATTTATTTTTACTGACATCAACATTTTATAATATTTTATCCTTTTAAAACTTCTTTAGTGCAGTGTTCTCCTGGTCCTCAGGTTGTTTGGAGCTCAGGGATAGGACTCTTTGATTGTTTGAAAATATACTCCCACATTTGTCCTGGGATTTAGGGCACTTTATAACGTGTTCTTTAATTGTTCTGGGCTGTCCCTCATTTCCTACATGTTTAAATCTTTCTCCTAGCTCGTTTGGGAGAAATATGGGTTAAAATTCTTTCTGTCTCATGGAACTGCCTCTAGGATAGGTGTGTTCTCAGCAGATGGGAAACTGGCAAAGAAGCAGGAAGCAGAAAGAGGAAGCTGTGAAACTATTGTTGCTCTATATTCACTTTCCAGAGAAAATACTATATGAAATACTTATCCCTTTATTACCCTGTAAGAGCTTACGTATTGTTTTGATTAAGAGGCATTACATTTTTGACACTTCCTTCTACTCTCTTCCAAGGCATGACTAGATACAGGCTTTACAGACATGGATACATGAGATTTACTCTTTGTATTCACTACAAAGCCTCTACTGTCTTAGGTTTTGTTCTATTTGTACTTTGAGTAACAAACTGGTTTTTATGTTAAAATCAAGATGTCTAAGAGCTGAGGCTTTTTGGTTTTGTGTTTGGTGTTTTTTTTATTTATGAGATATTTACTCTATTGACTGGTGGAGGCTGATGGTGGATTAGCTTCAGAAATCCTTTGGGCAACAATAATCCCTCAGACAATGATGACAATGTGATAAATAAGCACAATGGTTGATCTATATATCTGATGGTAAAACCAAATAAAATCACTCTCTGGCTTCTCCTGCTTATTAATTTTAAGCAACTTCCTTGAAAGTCAGAGGACAGAGCGTTTCCTCAGTGAAGGTAATGGAACCAGAAGAGATGCTGAGTGCCATATGATACCTATTTGCAGTGGATGGAAAGCAAAGTGAGTAATAGGAGATGTAGTGTTGGTAGAGGTTCCCACTGTGTAGTACATGCATCGAAGATGGGGTACAGCTGTGGTGATCAGACTTGGTGATCAATCCAGGATGTTATATCTGAGAGGCTGTTGGGGCCCAGAGCACACCAGCCAGGTCTGCAGCCTCTTCCTGTTGCTATCACTTTGGCTACCAGTGTCTGAGGCCACTCTGATACGGTGCAGCTGTAACCTGGGCTCAGGGTGATGGGGAAGGGCTGGGAGAGGCCTCCTCAGGGGCTTCCCACTTCCCTTGGGTGCCATGGCGAAGGCAGGAATTCCTCCTTAGCCAATGGCAATAGGACCTACAAAAGGGAAACTTGAAAGGGCTATGAGTAAAGGGCTACTTTTAAAGAAGAATGATCAAAGTCTTTTATTTGTTTTCCATGCATAATGGAACGTCTAAACATCCTACTCTTCTGCTTGCCCATATCCTTGACATTCTAAACTAGAGGGTTCTGACTCATGTTAATCTTTGTCTGGTAATAAGCCTAATTTCTGCTTGAAGGTACCACTTGCATATTGGTGACACATGTTGGCCTGTCACAGCTGAGAAAGTGCTGAATGGTGGGGAGAGGAGACCTTTCTGGCGTGGTCACTGATGACTATGGGCAGAAATGCAGGTTTATGGACATTCCTTCCAGAATATCAGAATTCCAGGCAACATCGTATTATCCTGACTGTGACATGGACAAATAATTATAGTTGGACCATATAAGTTTGCAGCTACTTAATGCAAAATCAACTTGTTGCACTTACGTGCCCTTTTAGAAATGAGGAAATAGAAAATAAGAATAATATGGGTTACATTGTCTGTGTGTGGGAAAACCTGGCATCAGTGACTCAGACACCATGTACCATATGGAAGAAAGATGTCGGAGCAGTATTGGGTATCTGCGCAAGATCAACAAGAGAGCTGGACTACCTCTACACAGTGCTGCGAGGCACAGCTTTCTTCATGAAAGAAGGGAAATCCACGTGTGGCCCATAAGTGGGAAATAAGGATGAAGACAAATGTCTGGAAGGTACGCATTAACTGATGAACTACCCATAGGAAAACAACATGCATTCTAAGAATGAAAAAAATTATCAACAAACATCTAAGAAAGAAATGAATATTGTACATTCAAGATGAGAAATACTGTTCTGGAATGCAACGACACAAAAGGGTTGGGGAGTGATAGAAATGAGCTCACAGTGTAACACTTGTCAAAAGTGCTAATGTAGTTCTTGAATAAGAAAATAGGACCAACTTCAATAGGAGAGAGAATATTTATTTGCGATTGGTATGGCTGTTTCTGGAAGACACTCCAAGAACACCACTAATTGAGTGGAAAGAGTTACGATAAACCATAAAAATGATCAAAGGAATGGAAAAGTATGTCTAAAAAGAGCTCTCAAAGCTCAATCTCTTTAATATCAAAGAGAAACTGTAGAGTGTTGTCAGTTTCTGGACATACCCACCAGGGTTGGAGGGAGGATGGGGTGACAGAAGGGTTTTCAAGCAAGATGGCAAAGGTTAATGAGATGAAGTCACCAGAGGTAGAAGGCAGGTCTAAAAATTTCCAAGATCTGGAGTATTCTGGCTCACTTAAAAATTATGTTTTAGAACATCTATGAGAGGCTGATTTGTGTTTTCTACTACAGAAACTTAGAAAAAATAAATCTCCCCCACCCTTTTTTTTTAGCTGAGAAATACAAATTCTAAGCAAAATTGGTTGAAGTTAGATCGTTGTCTGTGTTATGTGCTAACCAATTATTAGACCTTCAGTTTTATTTATGATCTTACAAGTGTCTGACTCTGTACCAGGACTGTGTATGTTCACTTCTGCGAGGGCATGCTGAGGACATGCTTCTTGCGGGTAAACCTGGAGGCAAAGACATTGCTTTTACAGTTGTGGCACTACAGTTTTCTTACCAACTTGACCTACCTCTCTGCATATTTATTTCAAAGTTGGTTTTTTTGTTTGTTTGTTTGTTTTTCTCTTTTTTGAAATCCTGAGATCTCTGAAACTTCTTTAGCTCTAGGAAAATAAATCATGTTTATCTCCAGAGTATCAGGCTTTGAGTCAGACATAGTGAAGCAGCCCATTCAAAAAAGAAAATAAATAAATAATAATTAAAAAGAAATAACCAAATAAAAAGCTCAGGATGAATCCCTAAATAATATCTATGTGGGTATTATTTAGGGATATATGTATATAAAAACCAAATATGTAGTAATTGAAATGTACTTTTTTTTTTCATGCATTGTGTCCCCTGAAATGTAGAGTGTATTGTTTTCAGATCACCTGCCTGAAGTTGCTTCTCTGCCACTTTGTGTCCAAAAAAAAAAAAAAGAAAAGAAAAGAAGACAGGAAATAAGTCTTTGTGGATTTTGCATGGTTTGTGCTCAGAAAGGTATCTATATAGATTCTTTCTAACTCATGTTTTTAAATGATCACAGGAGTGAACCAGATCTGCTCAGCACAAAGCTTTATTTCATTTTATCGTGTGTCACAACCAATTAATTGTGGGCCATTGTGGATGGTTCCTCACAGTGGGATCGATCACCTTTCAATTTTTCTTTTAAGCAAACGTACTATCACCACCAAGAAACACGGGTGTCGCTACCAGTGGCAACCTTCCCAGACGGGCTTCCCTAAAAGAACATACCTGCTGGATGCTGGACCTGCAGCTACTCTGAGCAAAGCACCTTATTTCTAGGTTGCTTTACAGTGGTATAAGAAATACCTCTGTTATAAACACCTTTGACAAGTGCATGGCAAAATCCACTAAAAACTCCACTCTGCAGGAAGAATGGAAACGGGCTTATATGTGTACACTTAGCTGAGATATTTTTAGCTAGGATAATTATATTGACAGAATGAAAGCATACTTAATGTTTTGCTAAACAGTTAAAATTATTACGTTGAATGGATTTGAAATGCTTGAACTCTATTATTCACTTAATGTCTTCCTAAGAGAATGCACCTTGGAATCTTTTCATGGCACAAACATTTTAAAATGCAGATAGAAGCAAATGGAAAACGTATAGTGAGTGCTTCCCAAATAGAACGCTGGTCAGTGCTGCCTTCTACTTCCTTATAAATCAAATTGAATAAATTAAATAAAATTTTAACCACCTGGGTCAAAGATTGAAGAGAAATAGTGTGATTTGAAAAACAAATTTCATAAGCAAATGCTATTCAAGAGGTTTTTGGGTTTTTCTGTTAAAATTTCTCTTTTAAAGAAATGTTAAAACCTAAAAAATAAAAAAGTTATACAATGCAAATATATGTACCTAATGAGCACGCACACTTAATCAACAAGACATTAACTATCTAGCCAAGGATTTTAGTAGGACTTTAGTCTGCAAAATACTGGGGTCTAATTTATGCATGTAGCTCTACTTAGGAGTCTGTCTGTGCATAATATGTTAAAGGAAATACTGAAGATAAAAAACCTGTACTGAAGTTGGCAAAATCCTTCTTCAGTTTTTAGTGAATTGGTTTTTTCCATGTATGAGAAAAAAATAACATTTTTCCCTAGTTATCATCCCTCTCTGTGATCATTTGTGTAGTTTTGCATTTAGGCTAGAATACTCGTGAAAGCTTTCCACGTCTGCTTCAAGGGAGGAAAAAATTTTTCTGAAAAGTGGGAGATGCACAGAGAAGTGCAACTTTGGCATTTGGAAAGTCAAACAAGAGACGTTCTTGTTTAAAAAAAAAAAACGCAAACCAACCAAAAAAGCCCCAACCAACTACCAAAAACAAACCATGAAAATGCCCCCCTAAAACCCTAATAGCCTCAAAAGACCTTTTTGAGAGTGACTGTAACTAAAACTGCCCAAAATGTAGACCAGAGAGACATCAAACTGTCTAAATAAAATGCACGCAACTCTAAAGGGGAGGAGGGCGGGCAGACTTTACAGTCAAACAACACCTCTAAAGAACCCTTCCTGTCTCAGTATCAGAAGTGTTTCTGACATTAAGAAGATGGCCCACAAACTACGAAAATATCAGCAAAGCAACAAAGGCACTTTTGAACACGATGAGCTATCTTTCTCTTTCATCATATGGCTGAAAGTCAAGAGAGCTGTATAATATACAAGGAGAAATAAAGTAGGGGGGAAAAAAGTAGACAAAAATATGGAAAACAGTTAGAAATGCATCCATTTAGGAAAATAACAAATGTAATAAAATGAACAATTTTATTGACAATTTTCTAGTGACTGAAATAATTAGAAAATTGATAGAAGTGCTGTAGAAATTTAGGTTAAAAGAAAAATGTTAGAATTGCAAATGGTGATCATAAATTCTCCTTATCTTGTTAACTGTGTAAAGCAAATATTGCTTGCTAAACTTGCACAAAATTGTAGAATACTATGAATGCTAGTAGAGAATTAGACACTTGGATATGTGTAGCGTACAATTACTTTTTTTGTGACATCCTGTAGAGAGATCTTACAGGTCAAATTAGAAAAAGAATTACAGTCTGAAGTTTGCACAGAAATATTACCACTCCCAAACCAAATAATCCAAACCTGTAAAATCTTTCAAGAGTTATAAAAGCTTCAGGAAAATAAAGATTTTATGTCAATATTATATAGTAATTTTATTTATCTTCCTTGGAAATAATTTAGCTAAAATATTGAAGGAGTGCAAAAATATAGGATAGGAAATGCACTTCATTAACATTAAAATCACACAGTAAAAGAGCGTATAGAGATAATACAACATTTAAAATAATTTCAGGAAAAAACTTAGATGCAAATAGATGAAACTAAAAAGCAAAATGTACAACAAAAAAAGTAGAAGACCCAAATACATCAAACAGAATAGAAACAGTCTAAATCACGGGCCATACTGAAAAGAAGTATTTGAAGTTGGACATAAAACTGGAGCAAATAAATGCAGTAGAGTAAAAAGGTAAAATATCAAAGTAAAGAGAGTTTTATAACATTACTGCTTCCCAGATCAGTGAGATTTACAGCACTGATTCGAGCGCAAAGGAAGACAAATCTCTACAGTGCCATGTAGTAGTAAAACACGATCTTTTAAGTTCAAGCAACACAGTGGAAGTTAAATGCCCTGTAGAAGAGGTTAAATGTTTTGGTCCTACCGAAACAGTAAGCTGTTGTCCTATTCATCAGGCTCTAACGAAATGCAGCTGGTCTCCCTTGTTTTGCTGATCTGCAGAGAATATAGGCAAAGCTTTTGGAGTTGTTTGTACTCCCATTTGACGGCTGAGCAGCCTGCTTTTAAATATCACCTCCTCCCAAAAGCAATGCAGAAGCATTTACTATATTTTAGCTGACAAAATTATAACGAGGATGGACAGTCTATTCTTTCCTACTTCAATTTCTGCTTTTTCTCAGTGCAGTTTTTTTGGGTTTATTGCTTTTTTTTTTTTCCTCCCCCTTCTCTCTTTCACTGTTGCTCTGAAAAAAATCTGGTGGGAAGTTGACCCTCAGCCCCTCCTTTTTCTCCCCATTTGAAAACCGTAGGGACCATCCCAATCCAGCACTCTTCAGGCAGGGATATTTCCAGCTGATGGCAGCTAGTTTTTTCAGTTGCTCAGGTAGAAAAGGGTACCTAACAGGGGAACAACTGAAAAGACTTGATGATTAAAAAAAAAAAATAAAAAATTGTTGTGCTATTTAGTGTGTGTTTAGGGCTTGTTACTGTGAGTTCCCATATCTGGCAGGCTCGTTCCCAAGAAGGATCATTACAAATGCTGGGCATGTGCACAAGCAGCTCCTCAGAGGTTTCCCAAGCAAGAGAATAGTGGAGTTTTTCACTGATTAACTCCACTCCAATGAGATAGCTTTGTGGAGTAGCTAAAAGTAAGAATGTAGAGGAGGAAAGGCTTTTTTCTTAAGCTTGCTAACAGCATGTACAAAAACCAGATGAGTTTACCAGGATGTGGACACAATTATTCAAAACGTATCAAATGTCCCTTTATAATTTCAAGGGTTTAATTATACATTTCACTGGTATATTAATAATTTTTGTTGGCTGTTTTACAGCCATGTGCGTGTCATGTGTGTCATGAGGTTGGTTTTTTTTATGCCTACTTGGTAACATTCTGTGTGAGGGGATAGATATAAATAAGTAATCATTGAGCTATTCAGCCATTGACAAGATGGCTCGTATTTGCAGCCTGGGGCACAGCGAATTTCAGATTGTAATAAATGACAGAGCATCAATGGGTTTTTAGAAGCCAAATAATCAGATTTGAATTAACAGCCTCAAGACTGTTTGTACGATAAAAGAT
>VXBO01012811.1:184847-224315 GCA_013400135.1 Rhinoptilus africanus
CATTCCATCTGGACCCATCGATTTATGGATGTCCAGATTACTCAGTTGATCCCTAACCCAATCCTCATCTATCATGGCAAACTTCTCCTTTATCTTGACTTCTTCTGGGACTATAGGAATCTGGGGCTCGTGGGGAAAGCCTGCAGGAGTAAAGACAGAGGCAAAGAAGGCATTCAGCACCTCTGCCTTCTTTATATCCTCTGTCACCAGAGGGTGGTGAGGATATATATATCCTATATATATATTATATATATATATTTATATCCTCACCATGTGGGGCAGCAGGGTGAGGCACAAAGCTACTATAATGAATATTGTGATTTTAATGCACGGTTAGCATCATGCTACTGTCGTGGTGTTTGCGCATCATCCATCCTTACACAGAAAGTGTGGGCTGTATGCTGTTCAGCAGCTGTGTACAGTCAAGGCTGTGCCTGGGCACTGCTGACAGGGGTCTTCAGAGATGTGGCCAAAAGCCTCCCATGTTGGGGAGCATGTGGAAGAGCCCATGGCATTTTGTACAGTCCAACTCATGAGGTATTCAGCTTGTACAAGCTATACTCAAAGACGCAGTTAATACTGCAAGAGCTGTACTCCTTTCTCCTGCTGTTTTCACCTTGGTCATCATCCTCCACTATGTGAATCAAGGACTGGGAGAAGAGGCTGTTCTTCACAGCAACCAAATGGATCTTGTATTGATGATGAAAATGCCAGGACAAGGGGAGAGGAAGAAGTCTGGAGCTCCAGCATCCAAACCAATTCCTGCTTCCTTGATGGCGGGGCATGACCTTTTGGTGGAGTCTTGATTCTGCAAGACCAGCTTGACTGGTCCTTCTGCCTCTGCTAACAGGGACTGGGGTAGGTTCTCCTCTTGCATTCCCCTTTCTGCAGCTCTGGATTTCTCGTTTATTTGAATGGAAATTTTTATTAAGTAATTACTAAGCATGAATAAGCATTGTGCAGTCTTAAAAACCTTATCCTCATTTTGACTGCATGCAAAACTTGTTGATTTTTATTTTTGCTAGCGGCATGACAGCAGTACTGAGCTGAAAGCATTGCACATGGAGAGCTGTGCTTTTTCACAGTCCAGAATGTACCACACACAGGCTGTGAGAGCACGTCAGCCGATGCTAAGTATGGGGATTGGAACTACACATGTAAGCAATCTATTCATTCAAGTTTTCCTAAAAAGGAAATAAGAAAATAGAACAACTTAAAGCAGATAAATACTTAAAGATTGGGGCCTCAAAAAAACCCATGGTGAAATAGTGTCTTGGACATTACTGTTGGATGTGAGACATTCAGAATGAGTTCTGCAAGGTGGAAGGGCATCATCTGGGTGAAGATACAAATGCATTCCTTGAAACCATGATGTTTGATGGGTACATGTCTTGGACATTATTTCAGTGAGAAGAAATTTCTAGGGTCTTTTTCTTAAGTTTTAGGGCTATGCAGGCTCTTGGGCATATGATCCTCAATAGCTGGAAGTAAGGCTTTTGGTAGATGAAAATATTCTCTATTATCTAGTTATGAAATTGATTTGGAACAACTTTTGTTGTAAGCTGTCAAGACAGAGAATCAAGAACAGTTAATGCTGAATTTACACTTTGATTTGGTTTCATTTGGAAATGTAACCGTGTAAAATCCTTATTTCATTTTTAAGGGGAAACCATGTAATTTGTCTTCCTTTTCAGAATTTTCCCTGCTTTTTGCTCTTGTTTCAGTTTATCTGGTTTGCATCTGGCTGAACCTGGCCTAACATATGGCTAGCATATAGCCTACCCAGGACCAGCTGGAGCCTCCTCACAGTTGCCTGAAACCTCTGACAGCGATCATGCAGGGAAACTCCCCTAGGGAATTTGGTTGTATATTTACCAAACATGCTGCTTAAGTTGTGTATTGGAAGAAATTGAAGCTGAGAAGGGCACAGATATGTTTTTGTCACTGACATTTAAGCAAACCCTCAATTTTTCCCCTAGAAGTGTTTTAATTCTGACTGTATAAGATGCAATCTCTCCCCTCTCTGCAAGCTATACATTTTTCTACTGTCCCCTTTCACACAACACATTTATATTGTTTAATTTTTGTGTTAGCCTAGAAGTAATAATATTTAGTACTGAGTAAAAATTTTTAATATTGAGGACCAGATCTTCAGATGATTAAAGTTAATAGCTCCAAATGGAGTTGTCATTTTAAACCATCTGTAAATCTTGACCTCAAGGTTCTATGTAGCTGATGTAGAAAATCCTAATAATACCATGTTAAAAAACCTCATTGCAAATGGGCACACAGGACCAACTTTGAGACAAGGAAATACTAACTTTGAAACAAGGAAAAATGTGTCTTTTTTTCAGGATGTCCTAGTTAACTCCACAACCCCATCGAAATCTGCAAGAAGGCTCTTGCCTTTGTGCTTGCTTAAAGACTAAATGGTAAAATCTTTATGGCTAGGATAACCCTATACTGCTCATTCTTTTCGAACAGTTCTTATAGTATTTACCATGTTTGCCTAGTTCTCTTTTTAGTTAGGGTGGGATCACTAAGATAAAAAAATAACATCCTAATAAAACATATATCAGAGGTCTTACTGAGAAATATACATTCAGTGAAAGAGGAAATTTCAGTGCCTTTTCCTTAAACATGTACAGTGATTTGTTTCAGGACCCAGTATAGCTCCTGTTGTGGGGTGTATATTTCTTCTCAATGCTGTAGAGGGAAAACCCTTTTTGTCTGAATAATTTCTGCTTTCACAAGCCTGTGATATCAAGATGTCTGTATTAGTTCAGCTGGGCGACACCATAGTTGGATAGTAGATATGAGAATGAGATATAGTAGACATAGAATGAGTTCTGCCAGATGGAAGGGTATTGTCTATGTGAAGATACAAATGCACTCCTTGAAACCACAATGTTTGGTGGGTATATGTGTGTTTGTCAAATGCATACCCTGGAGTACTCATTCAGCATCTAATGCAGCATGTTACATGGTTTTGTGTATGAAGGCAGGCTAATACTTTGCCCAGAGGGCCAGGTAGCCTCTAAGGCCTGCAGATTCTCCCTGCAGCTTCATGGCCCCACCACTGGTCAGGGTTCATTCCAGGTGAGTGATGCTGGATGGTTTTTTTTGTCCAGATGTAACACTTCCCAGCAATGTATCTATCCTTGGGGGAGACCAGGCCAGAAGGCCTCCAGGAGCCTTTCAGCTCCTCCTGTGGAGTCCTGGGAGTTCACAGTCAAGAGAGTTTACAGGGGTGTGTAAGGCACAAACCTGATTTGAAGATACATGACTGTCCAAGTCACTGCATATTTGGAAAAAAGGTACAAATAAGCTCGCAGTGTCATCAGAAATGAGGACAAATTAAAATCTGCTGTAAAAAAAAGGAACATGGATTGTTTTCATTGGCTTTAAGAAGATGCTGAAGTTAAATAAGCATGTAGGAAGATAGATGCAAAGGAGATGACTCATAGTTTCAATCTTTTCTCTAAATAGATGATGTCAAGCAACTGGCAGACAATATAGCTCTTTGTTGCATCAGAGATTGCTGTGGTTGATTGGCACCACAACACTGCCAGGTGGACAAAATAGTTGCATCTTGTAAGGGGACAATGCATGAAATGTTGTAAAATAGTTGTGGAATTGTGAAAATACTATGGGCAGAGTGGGCTGCACAGCCCAGGGAGTTCTCCTGTCCCTTGTAGCACACTTTCCTCCCAGTGCGGCAAATAAGATTTAGCACCTATAGCTCCTCCCTCTACTTACCATACTCTCCTTTGCTTTATCCAGGGAGTGAAGAACTATCTTTTTTCTTTTTTTTTTTTTAAACTTTCCAATCATGTGGTAATTCTGCTTACATCAATTTTCCCTCAATAATAAAATATCCCATTCCTCTAGTCTATAAGCTGCCCTTCTAGTATTAGAGCAAAAGTGGCCAAGAAAGCTATTTTTTTTCTTTCAAATATCCTGTCACAACAGGGGCTTTTAACAAGGGCATGTAGTGATAGGACAAGGGATAATGGCTTCAGGCTGAAAGAGGGGAGATTTAGATTAGATATCAGGAAGAAATTTTTCACTATAAGGATGCTGAGATCCTGGCCCAAGTTGCCCAGAGAAGCTGTGGCTGCCCCATCCCTGAAGGCGTTCAAGGCCAGGCTGGATGAGTCTTTGAGAAGCCTGGTCTAGTGACAGGTGTCCCTGCCCAGGGAAGGTGGGGTTGAAACTACATGATCTTTTAGGTTCCTTCGAACCCAAACCATTCTGTGATTCTGTAATTCTGTGATTCTGTAATTCTGTGATTCTGTGAATGCTTTGAGTATACACCACAGTGGGCTTGCAAGCTCAACATCCTAGGGAGAGCAAGGACTGTATTTACGCTGAGCGGCACTGCGACTCGGACCAAGTACAGAACCAGGGAAGTGATGGACGAAAACCTGCTGGTCCCTTCCAACCCAAACTACTCTGATTCTATGAACCATTTTAAAACCCTGAGATAATTTCAGAGTGTCAGGGTGCCGAGGACTCCCCAGCCCCAGTGGCCTGGTCAGTGTCCCTGGGGCTGGGAATGGTGGAGACCTTGAAGACAGAAGAAGTGGTACAGGTTGGGGAGCCCCACTCCAGTGTTGTTGTCAGGCTGACGGGTCCATGTGTGTGGTGGTGTTCGCAGAGGGTGGCATGAGCTTCGGCTCGGGTGTTTCTGTATCACCTGCATCACACAGTGCTGATACACTGAAGGAATCACCTTTTATCTCTGCAGGACACCAAATAGATATGTCTCCCAGAAAGAGCAGGCACGAGGGGCCTTTCTGAAGTGTTTCCACATTTATGTCTTCTGGTCATCATCCAGCTCTTCGAAGAACCAGAGGTCTTCTGTGAAGCGCATTGTCTGGTTTTAGCTAAACATGCTTCTCTTTGCCTCCTGACTAAAAAAATAACCGGATGTGTTCCCATGAGGGCTTTTTGAATGGGATATGCTTCTCTGGACTTCCAGATGTTTCCTAGGGCTGTAAGTCTTATTTATAACTAGTGTCATCTGTAAAGTCAGATTTCATTTAATGGAAAGTTTTACATAGGAGAAATGTATGCTCTGTTTCTTTTGTGACTATGGAAAAAATGTTAGCTGTTGCCAAGAAATTACAATGCTTATATGGCTGGTGGCAGGTCCTGCCTGAGTGCTTTTTTGGGAACTGGGAAGAACAAAAGTCTCACCCGAGGTTTGCACATGCCAGTTTGAATGCTCAAACCAGTCAGCTATGAAGTACATTGTTTCCTTTTTTGTAAATGACTAGAAACTATAAAATTAATATGATAGATTTAATTGAAGGGAGGTTTCTCAGTTTTGCTGAGTGGATAAATTAAAGCTACTGTTCTTCTCTTTTTGTTTAGGACAGGGTGCCTCTATTGCTGTCCAGAAAGTCCTGGACAGAAATCTGGGAGTAACACATCAGGAGCAGTGAGATTTTAGCAGGGTGATGTGGGTTTGCATGGGCTCCCTGGTGTCGTGCAGTTGGTGCGGAGATGCTGCTCCCACTCGGGCCAGGCTGCCCCATGCCTGAGGACACACTGCTCCTGCCAGTGCTCCGCCACAAATGCATCTGTGAACAATAGAAAACATCTTCATCTTGCTAGCCCTAAATGGTACATGCACAGCCATTTTCCCTGGCTGTGGGCAGTCCCACTGGAAACACCGCTACTGCTCTAAGTGGATTGCCAGCTCTAGGAAATCCATGGCAATTTCCTCATTCCTCCAGCCTCTCTTCCTTTTTTCCACTTGAACTAAAATTACAGTGGAAAAACAGGGCATGCAGCCCCACAGATCTCACAAAAATAGATTACTTGGCAGAAGTTTCAATGGACCAGTTATTTTCACCAAAAGCTCTGATTTTATCTAGGAGGAATTTTACAGGAAAAATTTTAGCAAAGTGTTCTCAGCAGAAATGCCCTGTCCATTACATGCTGTGTGTGTTTTTATACTGCACCGTTACTTACCTGTGCAAAGTTTGATAGACTGACTTAATTTTGGTTCCTGCTCAGAGAGTACACATATTTTACTGCTTCTCCAATTGTAGGAATTATGTTTAGTATGATTCTGTACTCAAACTATCTGCTAAACAGCAAAACAGTAAAAAAAAAAATCATAATTAATTAGGAAGACACATGATTACAGTACTAAACAGAAATTTATTTTTATATTTTTTTTTTTTTTGGCTAAAGCATGCTTCATCTCAGTGGTACTTGTGTTTCTTAGAGAGAATATGAAAGTCCGAAAGATATTAATTTCGCCTACAAAACAGTTGCTTACTAATGTATGCAGTCAAAGTATGTGAAGTAAGTGCTGCTTTATAATGGGAGAATTTGATAATTTCTCTTTATTTCCTACCTGATTTTTGTGATAGTTCATGAATATGGGTTCTGATGGGACTCAGTGCAGCTTTTTTAATGTCTGTTTAAACAAGGAGGTCATAAATATGGAAGACTATGTATAGGCCAGCTAATAGTCCTCACAGGTAGGGGATTTGCTCAGTAATTGAGTTTCTTTGGTCTCCTTTGTTATTTATGCATTTCACATGAAGACAACTGTTGACTATCCCACACAAGTCTGATGGGAATAGGATGTTTCATTTCCTTCCTGAACAGCATTGTGTTTACCCTTGCCAAAGTCATGCTTTAAAATCATTGGCAATAAGTTTATCATTCTGGAGACATGTGGTCAACCTCAGAGTTTCTAGGTGAAATTCCCTTGCTTTGAACACAGCGTCTAAAGACAGTCACAGGTACTACCCTCTTTATCTGGAGCATTTAAAGAAATAGGTAGAAATACTTACTATTCAGTCAGAAGCAGCAGGTCCTTATGGATAGAATTCATGTAACTAAACGTAGATGTCAACAACTAAGCTAATCAGCCCACAATTCTTTTACCATCAAAAGATACAAAACAGTGCATTCAGAGTATCTTTTCCTAAAAGGAACATCTGATACCGATTGGAAGACTCACACCCTGGAAATGTCTGTTTTTCGCCACTGGATAAAAAGATCTGTTTGCAGATGTCGTAACTGATATGCAAATTAAAAATAATATTGCATAGACTACTTGCAACTAATAATTTGAACACTTCAACTAATGCAGAAAGCTTTGTTTTGACAGAAAACATTTTGGAAAACCTAAGTAAATGCATGTTTATTAATGAAGCAGCAAATAATAAGACTAACAGGAATTTTCCGTTAGACAGATATTGAGCAGTAAGTAGTATTATAATATCTAGTTCTTTCAGACAACATGTAGCAAATGATTCCTTGTGTATGTTGGTATCTGTGCTTATGGTTTTTCTATGAAAATTATGAGACCTCTAGTAAGTCGGAATTTGGCTGTTTGACAATGTAGAGAGTGAGTGAAGTGCAGAAAACCTTCCAAGATTGAGTCTCCGGAGGCAGAACTAGTGGGTTTGTTGAAACACATTTAGTAAGCACTCAGAAAGTGGAATTACCGTGTTAATTTCTTCATTCTGTGGTCTTTCTAGGATTCAGAACAACTTTTCCCCATGTATTTAATTCTTAAAATTAAAATAATATTCATGTCTTTGGACTGAGTTTTGAAAGGCTTAATCAAGGTTTATTAAAGATCTGGGCACTTGAAAAGGGCAATGTAAGGAAAATACTATCACCATTTTAGCCTCACTGTCCACAGAAGCCTCTGGCCTTGATACCCTCTGAGATCTAGGATGGATGAATTCTGGCATTTGAAACCCTGCTGTGGTAAGGTCACATTCCCCTCCAGATGTTACATAAAGTTTTTCTTTCAGTTGACTTAGAAACAGGAGGTGGCATCTCTTCATAACTTGTCAGTTCGAAATGGTACAGTCTCTGAGTCTGAGGGGAGGGTTTCATGGCAAAAATCTGTCAAGTCCTTGAGAAATAATTCTTAGGCTAAGAATGCCCTTTGTTTTTGTACTTTGGTTCTTTGCAAAGAAGTCAATGCTTTATTGTTTTTCTCTTAATAAGTGACGTATTTTTTTTCTTGTTTCTCTTTCCTTAAGGGCTTGATTTTGTTAACTATTGCAGTGCTTTGTCTAGATTGCTTCTCTTGCCCCATGCAGGTGTAGATTTTCTTAAGGATGTGCAAATTAACTAAGGCATATATCACTTACCATAAAAGGTACATGGAGCCCAGCACTATTTCTATATTCAGAACAAACATCTTTTAATTAGTGGGGTGGAGTTTTTTTTATTTTTGTTGTTTGCTTGTTTTTTGGTTTGGGTTTTTTCTTGTTTTTTAATGGAGGAGCAGATCTAGAGGCTCATGAGAAAAACATGCAGGTCATGGGGGTTGCTTTCCTTTTTAGAGCAATTCCACTGGTTGAACTGCACATAGAGCTTCTAAGTAGGTAAATTCCATTGACTGGAAACTCAGAATAATCAGAAATGCAGTCTGAACAAGTAAATGACCCTATCCCTTGTCTGAAAGATAGAGATAACTTGGCCTAGATTGATGACTGTAAGCATGGAAGGCAAATTAGTCAGGTTCATTACATGTGGAGCAGAGAGAGAAACAAGACATCCAAAGTCAGAGGTGTAGCGCAAGATCTGAGCAGGAGGTGGTGGGCAGAAGCAGAAATAATCATACTTGCTTGCAGCTGAATGAGAAATGGGAGTCTAGGATGGAAGTTATCCTGAATGGTTGAAAGTGCTATCTATTATTGATCTAGTCATAAATCCATAAGAAAAGGGAGGAGAAACAGGGTTTGAACTCTTCAAGAAAGTCAAGAAAGTCTCTTCTACTCGGAATTAGGTGATTTAATTTTTTCTGAATAGAGTCCTAATAAAATAAACTTCAATTTTATTCATGGTTGCAAAGAAATTACATTTGATTATTAATAGAATAGTGGTCTTTCTAGCTTAATTGTTCTCCTTTTTAATTACAATTATAATTATTACGACTTCTGCTCAAGTTGGCCAGACAAATTAACAAAGCAGCCCTCTAGTGACAGATAGCACTGAAGACAACATTTGTTTTCACAGGAAAATAATAGAGTTTGCTGTGGTTGTTCTTTACCAGGAAAATATTTTTCAAATGCTGTTGTGTTTTCTCTTTTAAGTGAGATGTTTTGTAGAAATACAGAAATTATGGTAAAATTTGTTTTTGAAGAACAAAAGAATTTAATGATGTTGAAGTAGTGCACTTTTTAACTTCTCTAGGATATAACACTTTGCTTTTGCATTTCAAAACAGCATTCATTTCCAATTGTACATTTCAATTTTGCTGAACCAAAGGATGTTTTGCTCACACAACACTATGTCTATAAAATGGAAAATTTGGTTCCTCCCTAGCAACAAAGATTTTTGTTGGAAATCCTGTAATTTGATGTCATGATGAATAAAACTTGGGCCATAAGTCTTTGAGATGTGCTGGGTTGTAATGGTTAGATTTAAAGCTGAACTCAGTTTTTAGGCTGGGTCACTTTAAATTTAAATTTAGTGTGTTAAATTTATTTAATTCTTTAAACCACATAGTCCCCAACTCCCCACCTTTATCTTGGTCACAGTAATACTTGACTCCTTTTCATGAGGTACTGCAATTGCTTTAGAAACCTGCAAACTACAGCTTGGAATGTATTTGATTTTGTCAGTGTACTCGGGATGCACTAAATTGTTCTGAATTTGCCTTTTATGGGACTAGCCTTACGAGCTGAAGTAATAGACAGACTTTCTACAAATTCCCCTGAGAATCCACCAACATGTGCAGAGTTTTTTTCTGCTGGCTCTGGGCTTTAGGGTCCAAAATCTTCTGTCTTCTGATTATTTTTTTTTTCCTCCTACCTGTTGATAGCAGTGTCTACTGCTGCCTGCTTTATAGAGTCTCTCTGGATGCTATGTCAAAAATGAAATTGGAGTGCTTGCTACCAGTCTCTTTTACTGGTAAATGCTGGGCCAAAATGTGATGCATGCTCCATTAATGTTTCTGTAATATTCTTGGAAGCCCAAAGGCTTCAGTGCATATATGATCTTCAGAACATTGTCTCCTCACACAACATAGACTCCACAATCTTGTACTGCCAAGCAAATATCTACCCAATGATCACATGTGCTGATCCCAAACTCATTTTCCAATGCCTTTAGCAGTTCAGCAGAAGAAACTGATGTGGGAGACTTTCTAAGTGCAGTGTGTGTTTTCTTGGGCCCTCAGGGTTAGGGTGAGGATTTGAATGCCTCATCCTCAAGTTCTGTGAGCACTTCTGGTCTTGAGGAGGTCTTAGTCCTACCAGTTTCTGCTTTTGGGTAAGACCTACAGCAAAAACTTGCCCAGCATATATGATAGGGGAGCTGGAGAGGCTGCATGCTCCTATCAGCCCTGCTGGGGGAATACGCATACCCTTGCTATTTTTGTGTGTAAGGAGAAGGTAGTCACTAGTCACATGAAAGTGCAGTTCTGTTGTCCAGATTAGGGCCATGCCTGTATGTAGATTCTGCCGTTGATGTAAGACTGGTATGAAGCCACATGGTTTGCAGCCTATGTAAAATTTGTGTATCTTTTTAGGTCTTGAAAGGACTGCTGTGATAACAAGAGCCTTATTGTGATAGATGAAGGAGAGAGAAAACATCGAGTGTCAGATGTACTGTTTGCGGTGTCCCAGTGTCATGTCTAGGCTTTACAAAGGTCTCATTAGATCATTCTTTTAAACTAGGAGGAATGGCCTGGAGAATGTGCCTGGAGAAGAGAAGACTCCAAGGAGACCTTAATGCAACCTTCCAGTACCTGAAGGGGGCCTACAGGAAGGACGGGGAGGGACTCTTGATCAGGGAGTGTAATGACAGGACAAGGGGCAATGGCCTCAAACTGAAAGAGGGTAGATTTAGATTGGATATCAGGAAGAAATTATTTACTGTAAGGGTAGTGAGGCAGTGGAACAGGTTGCCCAAGGAAGTTGTGGCTGCCCCATCCCTGAAAGTGTTCAAGGCCAGGCTGGATGAGTCTTTGAGAAGCCTGGTCTAGTGACAGGTGTCCCTGCCCAGGGCAGGGCGGTTGGAACTAGATGATCTTTTAGGTTCCTTCGAACCCAAACCATTCTGTGATTCTGCAATTCTGTGCTTCTGTGAATGCCTTGAGTACACACCACAGTGGGCTTGCAAGCTCAACATCCTAGGGAGAGCAAGGACTGTATTTACTCTACGCTGAGTGGCACTGCGACTAGGACCAAGTACAGAACCAGGGAAGCGATGGAGGAAAAACTGCTGTTAGCTCAGAATAAAAAGAGAAACTCAGAAGGGTCTTTGTAGTGTGCTGGTCCTGCTGGTAGTGAGGACTGCAATATCAGCTTCGTATGTTCCCTTCAGGAGTTCACTGGAAAAGATAACCCACTGGAAGTGAACTGCAGTTCGAGACATGTTACAGATGGGTATGTGTAATTTAAATTTCTTTTTCTTCTGTTTCGATTTGCTGAAATTGATTTTGAGGTGTGTGTGGGTTTTTTTCCTTTTTTATTTTTTAATTTTTTTTCTTTGTCTAGAATAATCTTGCTTTCTTTAAAAAGTTTACTTAACGGTTAATTCAATTGTCCCTAACAAACTAAGGATGTCTCAGCTTTCATGAAAATAAATAATCTGAAGAAAGAAACAATAAAAACAAAGACTCAAAACCAAAGGAAGGTATTTATATCTCTGCATATACAATTTGTTTCCCAGCTTGGGGTCTGACATGATCCATGGTCAAGAGAGAGCCCGAACTATAGATTTCAAATGACATTCCTTTGAAGAGGTGGTCCACAAATTTTAGTTATTCTGTACAGATTCAGTCATGCTTCACTGCCTCTTCTTAGTAGTTTCGTAATAGTAGGTTGTCAGATATTTAAGACTTTAACATAAGAAGTTCATGCAAACTCTTCTTCCAGACCTTTGGTCTGTAAGCAGCCTCAGCTTTAAAGGATTCATGAGTGTCATGATTATGCCACTAATTTCAGAGATTTAATTAGTTAGTCAGAAGAGGCGTAGCTGAAAAGTAAAATTATTGAAAAGAAAATTGTTTATGTTTTACCTTAAACTAAGAGCTGCTTACAGATATTTGTTTTCTTTTCTCAAAAATCACTTGGCCAATACTCAAGCAGCCAGAAAGCCCTATTATATTGAGAATGCTTGAATGCATCTGCAGATTTGTAGGCTTGAACCAATTTAATATATTTCAAGTGTAGACAGGAACTGAACTTCTTCAGCTGTGCCAAAGATTGGATGCATTTCTTATACTTCCACTGGCTATGCTCAGCTGACTGAGAGGAGAGCATATGCTGATCACTTGCTGAGCTTGCACTGCTGAAAGTTAGGAAAAAACATCTTTAAACAATTAAGTTGCATGCACTTGATAGAGAATAATTGGAAGGTAATAACTTGGAACACTGCTGAAACGTATTGACAGAAAATACACATATTCTTGCTCCAAGTCCTGTTTCTGACTGCTTTGTTTATTTCTTGGTGAACTGCATCAGATTCATATACCTCACAACTTTTTATGTGTAATTTAATTTTGTATTGCTTTGTGGTGCTCAGAATAAAAAAATGTGGTTTTCATAATTATGTAGCATAAAGAGGGTGACAGTTGAATATTCAGATTACTGGTAGCTGCTTCCTAAATCTTGAACAGAGTTAGTTTTTACTGTGCAGGTTTCATATTGAGAAAAGAGAAGCTAATTCCTTTGCTGTGGTCAACTATTTCCCTCTGGGCTGGCTATGGCCAAATCATGGTCCCAGTGGGTGAATCATGAGTCTTGGTAGAGTACTTTAATAATCTCTGCCCTGGAAATCAAGTGGGGTTTTTTGTGTAAAGGACACTTTATTTTGCCCTTTTAAAAACCTTTAGATGACTCTGCTGTATATATTTTTTAGTCTTTCATAATGTTCTTATGAAATAATGCTGGGAGCATAAGTGGTGAATGCAGTGTATGGAGAAATAAGCTATTACTGAGTAGAAGAAGATTCCAGAAAGGTGGGATGGATTTTTGAATGGCTTAGTAACTTGTAATTTTGGGGACTGAGTTTGAATATTTAAACTATAAATGTCATGTATTTAGGGAGGAATTTAACAATTCTTTATCACTGCTGCCATTTCAATGGGAAGTGCTGAAACAGAAATACATGTGGTATGTGAGGATCAGTGTTTTTTTCTGCTTTCCTCATTCATTCTTTTATTTGTGGCAAAATATCCCATTAGTCAGTTTTCTTCAACCTCCTCCTTTTCATTTTTCTCATAGGCTAGACTTCAAGGAACACTCACCCACCATAACCTGATATGGCTACTGCAAGAGGCAACTTCACCTTTCTTCCTGCCCCTGGCAGCTTTGCCAACTTGCTGATGGCAATCTCACCTGGCCACACCAGTGCTCATGCCAGAGCGAGGGAGGGAGGGAGGGCAGAGTCGAGGCAAAAATGAGGAGCTTGTCTGGGAAAACTTTATTCCTGTGGATGTGGTGTTGTGAATGGCTTCAAGCACTAGTGGGATTCCAGCCTCATGTTCTTACCTCCTATTCCTTATTTTCTTTCTTTTGTATGTATCTGAGAAGGATGGATAGAAAGAGAGAAATCTGGGGAAAGGAGAGACCTGAAGAAAAGGGAACTCCCTTCTGGTGAAGGCAGTTTGTCATTTCCTTGCTGACCAACATTAGGACTTGACTGGGTATGGGGTAATTAGGGGAAAACCCTCAGACCTACATTAATAGAAGTGGGAGTAAAGATGATATGTAGAGTGCAGGTAGGAGCTTTGCTGGTTTGAGGAGAAGAATGGAGTCATCTGCATATAGAGGCATTTTCATGGCAAAAGATTAACTTAAAACTCCTAGAAGACTGGATGAAACAGGACTCTGGAGATGATAACAGAACGGGGAGCAAAAAAATTGGTGTTCTGGGTCTTGCTCTCAAGAGAGTGAGCAAGGATACACTAATGATGCCACAGAGAAGTTTACTAGGGATTTTTTGACAAAGTGAGTCATTATTTCAATGAATTTATTCAGAGGAAAAAGAATTCATAGAGATATAATACCCCTTTCAACAAGGGTACAGTTCTGCTAGCAAAACAAAAGAATGCTTATGTATACTGTAGTATCAAATTTAGGAGGAAGGGCAGCTGCTCATCATCAAAGTTATCAGGTTGGACATTATGATTTTAATGTTCCACTTTCCACAAACAAAAAGTTTCTACTGAAGCAGTTAGTCCTGAATTTAAATATGGACAGGCAGGACTGTGTAACTGTGTGCTCCCTTTGGCTGGGGATGTGGGATGCCTCAGTTCAAGTCCTGTCTCAAAAAACATTTATTTGTAAGATGAGCAGCTTGAATCCGCATTTGTGTTGCCCTTGAGTGGGCATCATGTTCTCCTGATACGTGGTGCTGGGAGGTCCCTGTTGTGTAAAAATCTCTGTTTTGAGTTGGGTAGAGCAGAGGTGTGTGTATGGCCTTCTCCCACCTCCCAAGCGAAAGCAGGTATATGGGTCCTACTGAGACCATAGATGATTTAATGGGATAAGATTTGCTATTTTCTGCCAAATACTCCAACCCTTTGGTATCAGAGCACCTGCAACTTCAGCCATTTTTGTTGAGCAACAGAAACCTTCTATCTGGTAGACCTTTAATGTTTTGTGTGCTCAAATAAAAGCTTCTGACAGGATCAAAATAAAACCCCATACGGCACATTTACCTGCCCTCAGGGGTCGGTACTGGGACCGGTGTTGTTCAACATCTTCATCAATGACCTGGATGAGGGTACAGAGTGTACCCTCAGCAAGTTTGCTGATGACACCAAGCTGGGAGGAGTGGCCGACACCCCAGAAGACTGTGCTGCCATTCAGAGGGACCTGGACAGGCTGGAGAGTTGGGCGGGGCGAAACCTGATGAGGTTCAACAAGGGCAAGTGTAGAGTTTTGCATTTGGGGAAGAAAAACACCATGTACCAGTACAGGTTGGGGGCTGACCTGCTGGAGAGCAGTGTAGGTGAAAGGGACCTGGGGGTCCTGGTAGACAGGAGGATGACCATGAGCCAGCAATGTGCCCTTGTGGCTAAGAAGGCCAATGGCATCCTGGGCTGCATTAGAAAGGGTGTGGTGAGTCGGTCAAGAGAGGTTCTCCTCCCCCTCTATTCTGCATTGGTGAGGCCACATCTGGAGTATTGTGTCCAGTTCTGGGCCCCTCAGTTCAAGAAGGACAGGGAACTGCTTGAGAGAGTCCAGCGCAGAGCCACAAAGATGATTAAGGGAGTGGAACATCTCCCTTATGAGGAAAGGCTGAGGGAGCTGGGTCTCTTTAGTCTGGAGAAAAGGAGACTGAGGGGTGACCTCATCAGTGTCTTCAAATACGTAAAGGGGGAGTGTCAGGAAGATGGAGAGAAGTTGTTTTCAGTGATGACTAGTGATAGGACAAGGAGTAATGGATGCAAATTGGAGCATAGGAGATTCAAGAGGAATATCAGGAAGAATTTTTTTACTGTGAGAGTGACAGAGCACTGGAACAGGCTGCCCAGAGAGGTTGTGGAGTCTCCTTCACTGGAGACATTCAAAACCCGCCTGGACGCGTTCCTGGGTGATGTGCTCTAGGTGACCCTGCTCTGGCAGGGGGGTTGGACTAGATGATCTTTCGAGGTCCCTTCCAACCCAATGATTCTATGATTTTTCAGCTTCTAAAATGCATAGGATAAACTCTTATTTGACGGTTTGGTTTCTTTCAAGATGTTCAAATATTCTGCATATGTTCTAATAGTGCATTTTTTCTTCCAATGAACCTTTTCTGACCCCTTTGAAAAAGATTAGGGAAGAATATAGTTAGTATATCAAAGTGATTTATTAGAGTCTGCATTCACTTAAATATTAGTTTATATAGAATTAATCTATATCAGAAGTACTCTTTGACATCATTACTAAACAAGTTACCACAGTAATCATAGCCTGTATAAAATCAGGAAGCATTTTAGCTTTGAGGGTTATTTGATACGGCTCAAATAAGGACTCTATTAGTGTGTCACATTTTTATAGCTCTTGGCACTAAAGTTATCATCTGCTTTCAGAGTTTTATGGGAGTTTCTCAATTTCATAGATTCTAGAGTTTCAGAGATAAAACTCTGATCTTTTTCTAGCTGAAAAGAAAAACTTCAAGGAAACACTACTCTTTTAACACTTTAAAAATCAGGATTGATTGATACGTGATAGGCAGCAGTTCATAGTGATTGATGGAAGCCTGATTGAAGACATTGTATACGAGTAGTGTCTGTGAATTACTGTATGAAATTAATATATTTTGTTTGCACATCCTTATGCAAAAAGCATGAGAGAGATGCTGGACAGTGAGAACCGAGATACTGTACAAACTAATGACCAGAAAGAAAAAAAATCACAACTTGTGTTCTAATTGGAAACCATTCTGTATTACCCTGTTCCTGATTTGGAGGAAAACTGAAATATTTCATTTAATGTCTTGTGAAACTTTAATATTGTAGTTTTATGTCTGTTGTCTGAGAAGACTGTGATTGATTTCGTGTTCCACTGAGAATCCACCCAGGGCTGACTGAGAGCTTGGACTTAGTCCCTGGCAGGGTTCTGGCATCCTACTTTTACATAAACAAAAACTAAATTGAAACATCTTCCAGGATGTGTAGCTGGACCTTTTCATATTCCCTGAAAAAACTTATCTGGGAGGCTGAGAGGTGAAGAAGAGCATTAATGTTTTTTCTATAGCAAATTTTGGTTTTATTGAAGGCATTTATTTTTCTTTACTTTTCCCTCCTCCAAATCAGTGTGAGTGAACTTTCTAATTGTCTCTGGCTGTGCCTGCCTTCCCCAGTTCTTTTGCAAGTAGATGGAAAGAGTTGTGTTTCTTGTATTTCTGTAGTGGTATTATGTTTACATGTTTTTTTAAATTATTTTGTCATGAGATGACCTATAGATTTTACTGTGCTTTTCAAGTTTACCTTTTAGTATTAATGAGATTCTCTGAAGCCTTCTTTTCTCCTGGCTCAACAAGTCCAGGTCCCTCAGTGTCCCTTCACAAGGCAAGTGTTTCAGTGCTGCTGAACTCTAGTTTGTCAAAATCTGTCTTGTACTGGGGAGCTGTAAAGTGGATGAGGTATTCTACACATGGTTCAGTGAGCGTTGATATGAGGGACAGTGAAGATAGAAGGATAATTGGTTCCCCTTATCTCTGGATTATGCCCCATGTTCAAACACAGCCCAAGCTGCCTTTCACCTTTGCTGCAAGGCATGCTGCTTGTCTTCAGCTTACTGTCTGCCAATGTCTCCAGGTCTTTTCCAGCAAAGCTGTTCCCCAGCCGGTCCATCCCTAGCCCATATTGTTGCAAGGGGCTATCCCCTCCCAAGTGCAGGACTTTGCATTTGTCCTTGCTGAATTTCACAAGGTTCTTCTTGGCCCATTTCTCCAGCCTATCTAGGTCCCTCTGGATGGCAGCCATGTCCTTGAGCATACTGCAACAGCAAGTGCTGTTGCCTCCTCCAAGTCACTGATAAAGATATTAGAATCATAGAATGCGTTGGGTTGGAAGGGACCTTTAAAGGTCATCTAGTCCAACCCTTCTGCAGTAAGCAGGGACATCTTTAACTAGATCAGATTGCTCAAAGCCTCATCAAGCCTGGCCTTGAATGGCTCCAGGGATGGGGCCTCCACCACCTTTCTAGGCAACCTTTTCCAGTGTCTCACCACTCTCATTGTAAAGAACTTCTTCCTAGTGTCTAATCTAAATCTACCCTGCTGTCATTTAAAACCATTGCCCCTCATCCTCTTGCTACATGCCCTTGCAAACAGCGCCTCCCCAGCGTTCTTGTAGGCCCCCTTCAGGTACTGGAAGGCCGCTATGAGGTGTCCCCAGAGCCTTCTCTTCTCCAGGCTGAATATTAAAAAGGACATGTCCCAAAATAGGCTCCTCCAGCACTCCTGTTGTACATGAAGCACTGTTCTCTTGGATCAATTGTTCAACCATTTTTTTTACCTATCTTGTTTTCAACCCATCCAGACTGTATTGTCTTAACTTGGACACAATAATATTGTAGTAGACAATAATGTTATCTGCTCTCTTCCCATCCGCAAAAGTCAGCTTCCTGATTTCTACTTAACAAACCTGTCAGTCTCTATTAATAGTTTCAGTATGACTATCAGAAACTAATCCAACTAAATTAACATTAAACAGACCACAGTATTACCCTAAGCTGGTGATCAGCAGATAGAAACATGGGTGAGTGGCCAGGGAAGATAACCTTTTCTGCTCCTGCAGACTTTGACTATTTAAAGACATCAGCAATGGCACATATGCTTGTTGCTTACCTGCAGCTTTTCCCTCTGTCTGTGTACAACACAGACACAAACCCTTTATTTTATATGCAAAAAACACCAAAACCCTAGAAAAGAGGAGGTCAGAAACATATCCAGTGAGGTTGTCAGAATAGACCTGAGCAAGATGCCTATGCAGTGCAGGCTACACAATACTTCAATTCAAAGAAGCAGAGCTTAAAAAAACCCCAACAAACAAGCAAAATTAAAGCAGCATCCTAACAAACAATATGTTTCTATATCAGCGTGTTTGTCCTATAGTAGTCCTCTCTTTCAGTCCTGTCTCTAGGTGGAGGTTGTTGTAAAATTTTCTAGGAAGCTAATAAAAATACCTTTTCAGTTTGTTCTCGTCATAGTTATTCTGATTATGAAATTGAATTTACAATCATATTGTCCCAGACTTTATGCCTTTGAAGTTGCTAAGCTTTTTATAACTTTGATATCAAGGAGACCAACCTGTACCAAAGACCCTTAGAGGAAATAAGAGAAATAAACCCTCCCTTGCTCAGCCCTGCACAATGTGAAGCCTGGGGAGCTCCACACTGGCAGTGGCATGTGATCAGCACAACTCTGCCCTTGGGCATCCATAGAGCAGGCTGGAGAACTGCCTTGCCATCACTACAAATGTCCTCTGCCATCTCCTCTCTGCTTGAAGAAAATCATGCTATTGGAAGGGACTGAAGCATCTCTCTGCTGAGGAAAGGCTGGAAGACTTGGGGCTGTTCAGCCTGGAGAAGAGCAGACTGAGAGGGGATCTCATCAATGCTCATCAATATCTAAAGGGCGAGTGTCAGGAGGATGGAGCCAAACTCTTCTTAGTGGTGCCCGGTGACAGGACCAGCGGCACAAGCTGGAACATGGGAAATTCCATCTCAACATGAGTAAAAACTTCTTTCCTCTGAGGGTGCCAGGGCACTGGCACAGGCTGCCCAGAGAGGATGTGGAGTCTCCTGCTCTGAATATATTAAAAACCTGCCTGCATGCGTTCCTGTGCAGTCTGCTCTGGGTGATTCTGCTTTGACAGGGGGTTGGACTGGATGTTTCTCCAGAAGTCTTTTTCGACCCCTGCCATTTTGTGTGACATGTCCAAATAGGACAATGTTTCCAATAGCTGTCCTGCTTTGTCCCTACTTGCTCTGCATATTCTCTCCTACTTCAAGGTAAACTGAACGTATTCAGAGACAGTATAATACAGAATAATTAGGAAGAATAACTGAAACTTGTAATGACGAATGTCAGGTGGTGAGAGCAGAAAGTTGTTTCCCTGGTTCTGATCTCTTAAATAAACTTTGCTTAGACCTCTAGAGAATAAGCAGTACTTGGGAACAGGGGGAAAAACGTCCTCTTAGAAAGCTTGGAAAAAGCACAGAAGGTGTTCACAGGAGGTAAATCCCAGAATGATGCTTAGAAAGAGTTTAAAGTGTCCAGAGGGAAATAGGGGCCTAGGAGCACCTGAGCTCTACCATGGGATTCAAGTTTGTGTGTGCTTGTGTGGCTGTAAGGGGTGGCAGAGCACTGGAACAGGCTGCCCAGGGAGGCGGTGGAGTCTCCGTCTCTGGAGACATTCAAAACCCGCCTGGACGCGTTCCTGTGCAACCTGCTCTAAGGTGGCCCTGCTCTGGCAGGGGGGTTGGACTAGATGATCTACTAAGGTCCCTTCCAACCCTATGATTCTGTGATTCTGTGATTCTGTGAAACAGAAAACCAAAAGTTGGGATCTGTTAAATTTTTGTAAGTTATCTAATAGAGAAGGGATTTGAAGACTGTCTACAGAAAAGTTAGCATCTATTTTTTTGACCCAGTCCAGTTAGTAACATTCTTTTCCTAAATGGTCTGCAAGCAGCTTATGACTTCCTCATATAATCACTTATCTGAGTCTTAATTGACTTACTGTGGATATGTGTTACAGTGCAACACGCAGTAACTGATATTTGAAACATTAACTATTTTGGGAGGAAATATCCTTGTGACTTATCATCTTTCTGATTGCATGAAACCAGGTCTTTTTAGATCACAAAGCAAATGCAGTGACATCAAAGGAGAGTCTCTGGACATATTTTCCTGGGTTTCATTCAAAGAAGCTGCCTATAGGGACTTTAATCTGGTAGTTGTTTATTTCTGTATCTCTGCAGGGACTGGAACCTCAGCTGAACACTTTCAGTATTTGAAGAATTTTATTTTCCTTGTTTGCATAAGCACAACTTTGATTATGTGAAATATTGACTTGGTTTTAAGCCTAAACTTTCAGAATTATCCTTTCGCAAAAATGACAGTTTGACAGGTTGCAATATGTTCCCAAGTATGGAATAAGCACCTGAATATTTAAGAACAGTAAACACTGTTGTTTACTAATAACAGCAAATTCACTCTATTACAACTGTTATCATGTAGACTTTTCTGAGAAGAAATAACAAAATAATATGCAAAAAGCAAAAAAAAAAAAAAGAAAAGAATGGAAATATTTCATACCATTTATACTTCTGGTGAGGGAAAACATACTGTTTTCTGTAAAAATTCATGCTGAATTCAAAGTGTTTGATTATTATTAACTTCAGAAATAATAGGAATATTGGGGGAGAAAATAAATGAACTTTATAAACTTTATACCTGAAGTAAAGCAGACTTGTTTTTAATCAAATTTTGAAAGGAATCATGGTGATGGGAATATATGGTCCAGCTTATAAAGTGACTTGTGGGATCAAGATGCAATTACTCCTGTATCATCTAGCTGACTTTGTGTTCATATAACAGTCCTCTACTGATTATTCTATGTGCTTATTCAATGAAAAAGAATTTCAAGGTTTTTTAAACATGTATTTTCAAACTTGATCATTGATTGCAATTTTATGTAGTGAAAATTTAACCTATCAGTCAGTTTTGTAGTAAGATTCCTGCTGAGCTGAGTGGTAGAAAGAAGATTGTCTGGGAAGCATGAATCTAACGAGAAAGAAATTATGGGTCTCTGCTTCTCCTCAAAGATAGACATATACAAAACTGAAAAAGAAAAAAAGCAGTTCTTTGAACTTCAAAAATACTGCTTAAATAGATTTCTGCTGAAGGCAAAATGTTTACAGACTATAGCATGAAGAAAAACATCTGCTTGTGGATGGCAGCTGAGAACGGAACATGTACCACAGTAGGACAACATCTGGAAGTGACACAGTGCACAGTCTCCCTGTGGAAAAAAGAGATTTTATAGCATCAGTGCAAGGAACGTATCATGTGAAAACTGTATTCAGTAGTGTGACTGCTGGGAAACCACTGTTGCTTTTGTTGTCCCTTCTTTGTTGGCACATGTATATGTAAACAAGCAACCCTGAGATCTTGTGATGTTTTCCAGTAGCTTCTCCACTGCAAATTCTCAGTTGAATTCTCTCTGTCTTGGCTTTTGAGAAGTATACTTGGATGAGGCTCATCAGGTGGAATGAAATGAAATGCTGGCAGCTGAAATATGTGGGACTTGCCTCAGCAGCACTAACGGTGGCTCTGTGAGCCATGCTGCAGTAAATGACCACTCTCTGCTCAAGCCTAACAAATAGCTGCTATTAACCTGCTGGAGAAAGTACTATTCCCCATCCCAAAGTCACGTTGCACAGGTGCTAAGCTTTAGTTCAAGTTTGCTTCCCTTTGAAATCTTAAGGTCTCTCAGCATCACCGTTGGGACAACGTCTTAGTCTGAATTTTCATTTTGCTTTGATTCCAGCACCTAGTGTGGGTGCAGAGGATGGTAGAGGTATAAGAGCAGAGACCTGCCCTGTCTGGCCTTCTCACCCTTGCCCATGTTTATTAGTCTCTCAAGAAGCTCAAAAATTGATTTCAAAAAGAAAATTTAGCTATCAGCATTTGCTGACTCTTCCCAAATCCCAGCTTCACATACATTCCGCTGTCACCTGCCCAATTGCTTGTCAAGATGAAGTGGTTTAAACCACAGTATGGTGGGGATTTGGGGGTTTTGGTGTTTGTTTTTTCTCCTTTCTTAAGTTGAAATTTGAAAGAAACTTTCCTGTAATCACAGAATCACAGGGTTGGAAGGGACCTCTGGAGATCATCTAGTCCAACCCCCTGCCAGAGCAGGGTCACCCAGAGCAGGGGGCACAGGAATGTGTCCAGGCGGGTTTTGAATGTCTCTAGAAACAGAGACTCCACCACCTCCCTGGGCAGCCTGTTCCAGGGCTCTGCCACCCTCAAGGGAAAGAAGTTCCTCCTCAGGTTTAGGTGGAACTTCCTGTGCTCAAGTTTGTGCCCGTTCCCTCTTGTCCTGTCCCTGGGCACCACTGAAAAGAGCCTGGCCCCATCCTCCTGACACCCACCCTTCAAGTATTTATAAGTGTTGATTAGGTCCCCCCTCAGATGTCTCTTTTCCAGACTAAAGAGACCCAATTCCCTTAGTCTTTCTTCCTAAGAGAGGTGTTCCAATCCCCTAATCATCTTTGTAGCCCTGTGCTGCACCCTCTCCAGCAGTTCCTTGTCCTTCTTGAGCTGGGGAGCCCAGCACTGGACACAGAATAAGAATAGTCATTCACAAAAATGTGCTTCCCAGGAGGAAAACCGCTCTCTGTTCCACACAGATACCCCTCTGGTGCTGACTAGTATAGGATGAAATGCTCACAATCAAGAGAACTGAAAATTAAGTAAAAATCAAAATTCATAATATTGGCACAAGAGATGTGTCAGAAGGGAGCCCTCCATTATGTCCTGCTTCGGACACTTCAGAGTTTCTTTGTGCAGTGGCACAAATCACTCCTCTTGATGCATCCTATTTTATGATTACTTGTGGTCTCTTGAGATGTATTTGTTGGGGGTCCTCTTTTGTCGGCCGTGGCAGGTAGTCTACTTAACTTGAGAGCAGTCCAGGACAAACTGTTGTACAGTACAGTGAAGAGGTTGTTGCTCTTTCTTATTTAGCCAAAGCATGAATGTTTGGTGCTTTTAGAAATAAAAAGAAAATGCTGTACATCTGCAAAAGGCTCTGAGACAGAATATTTGAAGCTTTCTTCCTGAGCAGTTCATGCATCTTGTATTTGGAGGTTTCTAAATAAACAGCTGTCTTTATTTCTCAAAACATTGAGGAGAGAGAGCTTACACACTTTTGGGCCCCTTTCACTAACTTGGATTGTGTTCAGGTGATATACACTAGTGTATCCAAGTGATCTCTGTTGACTGATACAACCAGGTCAGCTATCTTTCATCCATAAAGGCCCCACATTTTAATATCCTGAATTAGACACATCAGAGGGATTATATTACAGCTGAGTTTAACTTTACCTGGTTTCCTGGAGCTGTCAGAGCCCTGAGTAAGTCCTGAATGTTTTTGTGGTGGACTAGCTCTGCAGAAAGTGGAATTCGTAACAGAGATGGGGGATGAGGCTCATCAGTCTTCCACTTCAGATTCTTCAGAGCTGCAGACATTTTACTTAATCACTTTACTTAACTGATTTAGATGCCTGTCAACTGGATAAAGGAAATCTGGATGTCGTCTGGCATGTTCATGGCTAGGACCATGCCCACATATGAGAAACACTGGGAAAGACTCTGGGTGTTTTTTTGACATTATACCTAAAATACTAAATGCCAGTGTTGGCTCCTTCCCAATTTAAAATATTGTTGTGAAAACTGTGATTCCAAGTAGGCAAACCAATGATACCTCCTTCAGTACATTTAGGACAAGAGAAGAAAATTGCCTTTCTTCCTTCCAAGGAACAGCTATAGCAGTTGGCTGCCTAGGATACTTCTAATGTGCTGTGATTGGTATTTCTGGCATCTTCTGCCTTCAGAGATTGCCTGATCTACATATAGAAAAAATGGGTCTTTTTTACATGTAATGAAAACTCCAATGTTATCTGAAAATAACCTGCTTTGAGGCAAGAGGAAATTTCTTCATCGCTAAGTGCTAAAGACAAAATTAATTGGTGCTAAGAGAAGTTACTGGGGATGGCTAGTGAAGAAAGTTGGTTACCTATAAGCCAAGAAAAGTATCTGGAATCACCATGTCTTTTGTGCTTTTTGTTAAGGCCACAACATTTGGTTCACCATGTGGGTATAGAAAAATCTGGCATGCGCTACTGGGCAGAAAGGGCAAGCTTGCCAGGAATATAGCAGTGGGCAATAATTCAGCTTAATTTGTACAGCTTTATATGACACTAATTCCTTGGCCCATACTCAGGTGAGAATAATACTGCATTGTTATAGCTTATTGTAATTCTCCCCTTAATAATACCAGATATATATCTATTCAAGACTGCTGACTACAAGCGAAAGCAAGCCATGGCACGCATCACTAAAAACCCCTTCAGTGTCTGGATGCCTCTCTCAGATGAGCTAATGTATTATCTGCTAATACAAATGCTGTGTCTTGACATTTGATTTCTATATATCCATACAAAAAATTACAGTTGTTTAATGCCCCAGCATCTTCTCTTTCATTGACTTACTGTGATTCAGCAATTGAATGAATCTTTATTACAAATTCCCCTTATCTTCCATGAAGAAAGTCAGGAGCTCGATCAACTATTTGTACTTTCTTGTCTTTCTAATTGAATGAATCAGCTGCATTTAACAGCATTTAAGCTTACAAAATGAAGAGCTCCTTCCTAAACGAATATTTTACAAGAATCATGCAGGAATCAACATTTTGTTGACTCTCTGCAGTGAAGTTTTTTGCAGGAACTGAGGAGCTTCTGTTAACTTCATGATTCTGGTCTGATTTTAAAAAACTTGCATTTTGAAAGCTGAAGGGCTTGAGATATTAATGGCTATCTTAATGTGTTTAGGTTAGATCTGAGGTCTAAATGTTACTTGAACAACATTTTCCAGAATTATGTAGCTTCAGCAAATAATGTATCTCTTGGATTGATGGATTGAGATAACTGAAAAGGAGTACGCTTCCTCTTTTTTTTTTTTTTTTTTGTTTTGCAACTCTGCCCTTATTAAAGTGTTTTATTATTTTTCTCTTCTTCACATACATTTTGCTTTGGGAACCATTAATTTTTTTTTAGATCCCTTTGCGTCTCTCTCACTTTCCTTCCTGTGTTCAGCCAGTTCTGTACCAGCCCCTTTCAGGAAAAGGGGCTGAGACAGCAGTGGAGGCAAGTGGGCAGAGAAACTACTTATGTACAGCCCAACTGCCAGCCCCTCTCCTAGTAAATTTGAAATTCATAAAGCAACACGAGTAACTTATTTTAAATATTTCCTCTTCCAGGTGGCCACTGGACTTATTACTATAAGCATCTATCAGTACAAAATTGATAATTTAAGGAGCAGAATTTTCAAAAGCCAGAAGCTTAAATCTTGGTGAGTTCAGTGTATTCCTGTCAGGTTTGCTTGTTCAAAGGGGCACTTTTTTAGTTGTATACTGGAGTGATTTTTTTTTTTTTCAAAGTTTCTAGTCAGTAAGCATTAAACAGATAACAGATATATAAGGGGCTATCTTTAAAATGGTACTTTCATTATTTTAGCTATCACACTTTTCTATATACTTTTTATATGTGATTACAAATTTTTCAGCCACTATACTATCAATTAAATAATGTGTATGTTCACACAAGACGTAATTAGAAGCATGGTCTGGAAATTATTGGTTTCTTATTTAAATTGATTTTTTTTTTTTTGACCTAAGAATGACATAATAAGGCAAAAAAAATTTTTAAAGCCTGCTAGTGTATTTATTGCATGATCATTAAGTGCATAAATAGTATAAAACTTGCTTGAGACAAGTCTCTAGATTTTAGTTGAGCACCTCCATGTCCATGGACACAAGACAGAATTACTGATAGCTGTTTCCTCAACAAATCAAGACTGTAAGCTAGTGTAGATCTACAGATAGAGACCCTTAACTTTTTCCTACGTAAGTTTTGATCCTGTGCAGAGATTTTATTTTTGTAGTCACTGGATGCAGTACTTCCTATAAAGGCAAGGTATTATTTAGCTCCTTTTCTTGGCCCAAGTTATCTTTTTTTCATGCAGCTTCATAAATGTAGGTGATGGCATCCCTTTCTCCATAAGTGGAAACATATACTTCTCTTGTTAATATGTTGCTGTTAGCACTCTACTTCTGAAAAAAATTCCACAGTCTCTCCCTGGGAAATATTTCATTATTTAACATCTCTGATTTTAGTTTTAGTCAATAGTATGGAATTAGAAGCAGCATGTACAGTCCTAAATCCTGAATAGTCTTTGCAGAAACAAATATTTTAAAATATCAGAAAGCTTAAAAGATACTGGATTATTTTCTTGTAGATTCTGAGCCTTTATTATATGTTATTATAGGTCTTCATTTCAGGCTTTTCTGCCCCATTGGTGTCTGATAAGTTTTGTTTGTTCATTTGGTTTGGGTTGTTTGGGGGGTTTTTAAGATAAAGATAAGAGAGGATCTGAATTCCCCTTCATGTAAATCAAACAAGTGTAACTTAAAGAAGATACCATCCTTCTGAAGACCTACAAACAAAACCAGCTGTTCATTGCAAAGTACAGCTCATTCTGTTTGTTGGCAGGTCAGAGCTTTGTACTGCTCTATAACAGCAGTTTTCTCCTCAGCCATTTGGGTGCCTAGATGTCTTAAAAACTTCAGGAGATAAAGAATCTATTGCATGTCTAAGAAAGTGTCTCTGGTGGCTACTTTCCACAGATAGGCTTTTTTTTTTTAACTTGTCAGTTTATCTTCAAGTTGTAGTCAAGTATCATCCTATTTCTGCAAAATAAAAAAAGCTGTTTACTGTAAAGATGTGTTCCCTAAGTTGTTTTTGTTGATTATAGTGGGGTTGGGTTTTGAGTTTTGAAGCCTAGTTTACTAGCGAACCGAAATTACTGAGCATTGGCTCATAAATGTGGAGGCATGTGTTGGTGTGTGTTTGCAAGGTTGGGCTCACTCACCTTCTGTGGGGAATGTAGTTATGAGCACCAGGTTCCTGGCATCTGTCATTTGTTAGCATCTAATGGAGTTTCACAGAAATCTCTTTTACATTGTTTGAACATGTAAGTAAAAGAAAGTCAGTGGTGAGAATTCAATCGTCTAACTAAAAAAGTAAACTGAACCCTTTAGGTTTGAAAACAGGATATACAGAAATATTTTGTGTGCTTTTAACTGTAAAATCTTGTGTGATGTGAGCAGTGGATAATATTTAGTTCTGAACGGACCCTTTTTCAAAAATACCACTGTTGATGAGTATAGGGAGGAGGAAGCTGGGTATTGGCTTCATCATTCAGGAGGAGTTCTCTCTGCTGGAGCAGAGATTGCATCCAGCTGCATGGAAATCAGTTCCTGACTTCTACCTTCTGGCCGTACTTCTGACCTGATAATTTCTTTTCTGTCTTCTTTCTGTCTTATCTGAGCTAATACAAAGAGACAAGAAAATCTCCCCAGATACCTGACTTATGGCATTGAAACACCCATAGTTTCAAGATTAAAACCAGACAACTTGGGGTGAGGGAGAGTGAAAAGCTGTGGTTACTGCTATGGAGAGGAAGAGTTATGGGAATATGAACATACATCTGTAATGATGATCCTGATAAAATCATCCATCTCCAAAGGCTGATACTCTATGGGGAAAAAACAGCTCAAAGTCATGATGAAATCATAGGTTTTTTGAACATTGTTTCAGCAGCAAGTAGATACTTTTGAAATGACTGTTAATCTGAAGGCTCTGCAATCACTGCAGCAATTGGAAGGTAAATGAGCATCTTAACAGAAGTCATTAACAAAGCTAAAACCTCTGTTTTGGCTGAGAGTAATATAAAATGCAGGCAGGGCAGGCATGAAGTTGGTGAGTTGCTCTGCAAACAAGCTTCTTAAGTGGATAGATATGACCTGGATCTACTACGGGCCTAGATGTAACACTGAAAGATGCTGCTTTTTAAAGTGCTGCTTTTTTACTGAATCTATGTAAAATCTGTAGGAAAGCCAATACCAAGGTGATTTCTATGGTTGTTACTGCTATCTTGCCAAAAAAGTCACTTTGCTGGCCTAATCCTAATAGCTGGTTTTGGCTACTACTTTACCAAACTGATGAGATTACTTGAAGATCATTATTTCAAATTACTCCAAATTAAAAATGCCTTTTGGTTTCTTATAAATTTTCCACTACCTTTTCTGTCAGCTGACCCAGTGTTTACGACTCCCCAGGCTCACAGAAAAAATCTCTAATCATTATCACTTTCCACTCCCAGTCTTAAGACACTTTTCTTTTGTGTGTTTGCAAGCACATCTTTTTGTCTTCTGATATATTTTTCTATTCTGCTATTCTTTTCTAATTCTGTTTTAAAACCAGCAAGGATGGAATTATTATATCACATAGAAATATCTTAAACAGATTTATGTTATGATTCTTGTAATGAATAATTTTGAAGCACAGAGTTTCCAAGAGCTTGGCTTTTCAAATGCCTTGAAAATGAGGAAAAGAAAAGATTGTGTCAGTTATGCATAATTCAGAAAACGCTGCCCTGATAAATTCAAAATGTTTTTCAGAAATATGCTAATTGCAATGAACTCTCTACAGAACACTAACAGGTTTTGATGACTCCTTGCCTGCTTATTTGATGACTTCTTCCTTTGGCTTTGTGCTCTTTTTGGAATAGTGACTCTAAATGCTTGGCCTTTTTTTTGTTGTTGTTGGCTTTGTGGTTTTTTTTCCTCCCCCTCCAAATGAGGCTTTCAGGGAAAATGTCTTTTGGCTAGAGCACATCCTTCTCTCTGTGTGAAAAACAACAACTCAGTGTGAATGGTGCTATGCTCTATTCTTAACCTGTGAACAGGTGTCAACAGCAGCTCAGAATTACTTCAAATAAACCACTGCAAATAACATCTTTAAGATAGCAAAAGCTGGTAAGGAAGAAAATGGTTTAGAATTTGAAATTAAGGTGCATGTACAATAACTGTTTCTTGTGATACAGTTTGTTAGGTCTCAAATGCCATCAGCTTGATTTCTGACAAGCCCTTATTATTTAATTGTATTCTTTTGGCCTTAAGATCAGACAGTCAAATCTAACCTCTCTCAAATAGGGGGAATGGCAGATAATGCAAGCTCAGAGAACAAGCAGGGGAGCAAGATACAACTCAGCTGCATTCTTACTTAGGTAACAGACAGAAAAGGAAGTTGTGAATAAATACTGAGAAAAGAGGAAGAAAAGGACAAAAGGAAGGAAAATAATCTCAGAGCTGCCACTTCATGAGCAGAGATTGGTCTCCTTTCTTCCTCCTCCTACTTGCACATATCTTTTGAGATTTTCCTCCAAGGAACAGAGCTGAGATAGGAACTCCTGATAATGACATTTCTTTGTTGGTCTCTGCAGCTCTGATGCACCATCATACAGTAAAGGACACCGAGCAAAGTGTTGACCTCTTTATTCTTCAGGGTACCTTTAGTTTCTTTACTCTTCTTTTCTTCTAATACCACTTAAGCTTTTGTAATTAAGGACTAACCTACCTTTGTGTGATGTCTACATGTCATTCCCCAGAGCAGGATTCAATATGGTCTCAATCAAGATCAGACACTTTTACCCTCGCTGTAAGCAGAGGGAAGAAGCCATGGTCTAGCAATCAATTCTCAGTCATTTTCTCACTTTTCCCCTAGCTGTCCACTGAAAAACCTGAATATGTTTTTTCATGGTACCCCTCTACCTAATCCTCAGGACAGGTGTAAAGTTAGTAGCTCATCCATACATCACCCCACTTGTGATCTCCACAAACAGTCTTTAAAGCATGTATTCATATACACATAAACAAAAACTTGAATGTTACCTTGCTTAAAAAGTGAAGAATAAAAAAGGCAGAGGATTAGTTTCAGAGCTTGGCACTAGTAGACCTGAGTCCCAGAAAGACAGCCCTGCCCATGGAGCCCTATCCTTAGTGACATCCAAGACGTTAAGCTCTATGATGAACATAAGAAATGAAGAAATACTTACCATGGCAGACTGGCTGTCTGCTTAACCCCATAATCTGTCTCCAGCTGTGGCAGGAAGAGATGCTATGCAAGGAAAGTATGGGAACTAAACCGTAAGGTAGGTTTGCTGCCCTGGCACTTTTCCTCTCTCTTCTCATGGTCCTGTAGCTGGGCTACCCCCATGATGGTCCCAGTTTGTTCCAGAGGCTGGAGAAGGCAAATATCAGAGAATGTGACCCCAGCTATGATGGTGCAACAGACTCACCATTTCTTCTCAAATAGACTTCAAGTCTGCTGGGAATTTTGCACCTGGAAATAATTTTAAAGGAGTGGTGCTGCCAGGGTAACTTTCTCCTGGAAACAGTTAGGTAGAGAGGTATGTAAATGCTACCAAACAGACATGCAATTATTTGACAGTTGTGTAAAAATTTATTTCTGATTACAGAATCACATTTGTCATCTTAAAACCACGCTGGAGTCCAGTTGTTCTATTTTGCACTGATGGTAGTGGATGAGAAAGTGTGAAGTCAGTGAAGTGAGTAGTGAATATCTGCCCCTTTTTATTATTCTTTGGACCAAAAAATATTGATTTTGCTTCTTAAGGTTTTTTTTTCTCTTTTTCTGGAAGTTGAATAAGAAACAGTGTTAGCTGAGATGCAGCCTGCATATTCTTTCCTCATGGTTACTGATGATGAGCAGTCTAGGTAGACTATAGCTAATCAAAGTTCTCCATAGTAACTACTAGCAACTTGCAAGCAATTTTTTTTTTTTACTGAGAGAAGAATTAAGAAGCACAGTATCTATTAAAACTGCATGTAAGAGTCTGGATCTAGTGAAGACAGGGCAATTATGCCAGAAACTGCTTCTACTCACTTTGTGTAGGTGTAGTCACTGGGTTCATTCCAAGCAAAACTGCACCCAAAGATGCTCTCCAACCTCTGACTGCCATTTGGGTCATTGCACCAGATTAGAAGAGGACTAAACCTTTGCAACATGCATATTGTGGATGCTGGCTTCTCAAGTGTTGACTGTGCTGCTTTATGTATCTGCTTTGATTGAGCTGCACTACAATCCATAGCTGTTGCAGCTCCGCTAAGGACTTATACCTATGCTATATCATCTGGTCATGAAGTTCATCTTGAAGCAATACGATAAGGTGATAAATTACCATCACACTGAAACTGAATAGGCTATTAGTAGAGCTGCATATGTGATTGTTATTCATGTGAATGTCTAATTTCTTAAATCCAAGCAAGTTTTGCTGTTCCTTGTTCCCTGGAAACAATTGTAATTAAATAAAAAGGCCTCTTATATAAATTTGCCTTATTTCTGTCAACACTTTTGTTAAAAGCTCTGCTAACTATTTCAATCTGTTCTTGAAAGGACCATATGTGTTCTTCTGCGTATTTCTGTGTTTTGTTTTATTTATGTAATCTTTCCACATTATTTTACTTTGTTTTAGAATCATAGAATCATTTACATTGGAAAAGACCTTTAAGATCATCAAGTCCAACCATTAACCTAACACTGCCAAGTGCATTGCTAAACCATGTCCTCAGGTGCCACATCTAGGTGTCTTTTAAATACCTCCAGGGATGGTGCCTCAACCACTTCCCTGGACAGCCTGTTCTAATGCTTGACCACTCTTTTGGTGCAAAAAGTTTTCCTAATATCCAGTCTAAACCTCCTCTGGTGCAACTTGAGGCTGTTTCCTCTTGTCCTATTGCCTGTTACCTGGGAGAAAAGACCAATCCCGCTTCTCTACAACCTCCTTTCAGGTACTTGTAGAGGGCAATAAGGTCTCCCCTCAGCCTCCTTTTCTCCAGACTGAACAACCCCAGCTCCCTCAGCCGTTCCTCATAAGACTTGTGCTTCAGACCCCTCAACATTTCCATTGCCCTTCTCTGGACCTGCTCCAGCATCTCAATGTCTTTCTTATAGTGAGGGGCCCAAAACTGAACACTGTATTAGAGGTGAGGCTTCACCAGTGCTGAGTACAGGGGGATAGTCACTGCCCTAGTCCTGCTGGCCATGCTATTGCTGATATAGGCCAGAATGCTGTTGGCTGCCTTGACCACTTGGGTACACTTGCTAGCTCACACTCATCCAACTGTCGACCAACACCCCCAGTTCCAGGTCTGTCTAGATCCCTCTGCAAGGCATCTTCAAACTTGTGCATTCAACTCCTGCATACAGATCATTGATAAATATATTGAATGGCACTGGTCATAGCATTGAGCCCTGAGGAACACTGCTGGTGACCAGTAACCAGCCACATGTATCCCCATTCACTACAAGCCTTTGGGCCCTGCCATACAGACAGTTCTTCACTCAGCGTACCATGAACCTGCTGATCCCACAGATGGAACAACAGTTCCAGAAGGATGCTGTGAAGGACAGTATCAAAAGCATTACTAAAAACCAGAAAACTACATCTACTGCTTTGCCTTCATCCACTAGGCAGGTGACCTTATCGTAGAATGATATAAAATCAGTTAAACAGTACTTTCCCTTTATGAACCCATGTTGACTGTGCCTGATGATTGCATGATTCCTTAAATGCCTTTCAAAAGGGCAGTAGAAGCCAGTATAAACTTCTCTGTAATTTTTCCAGGAACTAAGGTTAGGCTAAGAGGTCTGTAGTTTCCTGGGTGTTCCCTCATGCCCTTCTTGTAGGTTGGAATAACATTGGCCAGCTACCAGTCAGCAGGGACCTTCCTAGACTCCCAAGATCTTTCGTAGATGATTGAGAGGGCTCTTGCCATAACATCTGATAGCTCCTTCAGTATTCTAGGGTGAATCCTATCAGGCCCCATGGGCTTGTGAACATTCAGCTGAAACATCTGGTCCCTTACAATTTCAGTGTCCACAAATGGAAAGGCACCGTTCCTGCACTCATGGTCCTCTGACTCAGGGAACTGGGAAGCGCAAGGTCTATCAGTGTTATGAAAGACTGAAGCAAAAAGAACACTGAATGCCTCTGCTTTTTCTTCATCCTTATTAGTCAGATGACCACCTTCAACAAGTACTCACTTGGTTGTTCTCACCAGACAGTTATTTTGCATTTTGATGTTTCAATAATGAGGATTATTGCACAACAGTGCAAAGTTAGTGTATGCTGCTTGTCAACTCCCTGAATCTAGCTCTCCCTCTTGAACTTTTCACAGTAGCAAGTGCTGGGTTTTTTTGAGAGGGTCTTCTCTGTCCTGCACATACATGGACCTGATAAGAAGGAATTTATGTGAGTTTGAGGAGGGAATGTTTTCTTTTTCCAGAAAAAAAAATGGAGGTTTCTGATCTGAGGAGTGGCTGTGAATTTGGAAGGTTTTATATGTTCTGAATGAAGTGTTTCTCCACTCTCCCTCTCTTTTTTATTTTTTGGTAACATGGGCATTGTTCATTTTGGGTGAAGGAGCCACCTCAGTTCTTCTCTCATAAGAGTACGGATCTCTCCTGGCTCCCTGATTATCACAGGATGTTTGTCTTCTGTAAGGGTCCCAGCTTGTGGATTTTCCATACACATGGCAACTTAGGGACATCCTGGACAACAATATATGAAACATCTGTGTTGGTCTTAAACTGCCATGTGTTAAATCAAAGAAGGATTCCTCACTAGCGGGATTAACTCTGGGGTTAGAATTTTGCCTGGCAGTCACTTTTCACATGCAAATCAGAGATTCTGCTGCACTAGGACAATTGTAATCTTTGTCTTGATGCTTCCTTGAAAATTCTAATTAACCTCTGTGTTCAAAAGTGGGAAATGTAAAAATAAAATAGGCTTAGAGTACGCTCCAAGAAAGTTCTTCAAAGAGCACAGCCCTCCATATCTTGACAAACAGTGCTGCAATAAGCACAGCACAAACCTATATCCAGCTTTAACTGGTGCACAACAACAGAGAGGTGGTGTGAGGAGGGACTGTCCCTTGCCTATTGAAGAGTTGACCCTTTGTAGACATGTTGGAAATCTCTGAAATGAGCTGGCATAGGCCCTTCTTGGGTAAGTTAAGCTGTAGGGGAAGAAGGAAGGAGTAATACAACTGTTCTCTTCTAGTGTGGGAAACTATTCTCTTGGTATATCAGACTGAATGCTTTGGTAACTGTACATCCTCTGATAAAGAAGTTTAAAATAGCAAGTAGTCATGAGGAAATAGTAAGAATGGCTTTATTTGAGAAAATTATGTTATTGGCATGCCTTTTCACTCACTGCCTGTGCTAGGCACAGGGAAGGGGTGGGGAAAAGTGTTCTTTGCAAGCAGTTGAAATTGTTGCCCATGAGAACCAAAATGTCATTTGTTATTTGCCGCTGAACTTTTACATGAGCAAAATGTGATCAAGTGACGTTATTTCTCCAAACTGCTCCTTGTCTTCTATTCTACTTTAAGTCCACTCTGAACACCACAACTACAGACTGAGTGCTAGACCAGTATTCCTGAAGGTATGGAGATATGGTATATCTCAAAATCCCAGACTCAAATTTTAAGAAGGTAAGATACTTTTGCATAGGAATGGAAGGTGGCTTACGGCACTTTCCCCACCTTGAGAGCAAGCTGAGATGCCATGTTCCTATAGGCAGAACTTTCTCTTCCTACTCACAATTCTCCTGGCTGTACATGCAGCCTTCTTGACCATGGGAACAGGTCAGGAGCTCATGGTAAGCTGATTAGCTGCTATGGCTCCACTGCCTTCTCTTCTTTCCTCTCCTCTCACTGAAGTCCTTTCTTGAGTTCCTTCCCCAGAACAAGACTCTGCATTTTGTAAGGATAACCTACGTCCTTTGCTCTTACCTGCATTCCTTCATATTTTGCTGTGATGCTGGCCATCCTCTTTCTTTGTGCTCAGCTTTCAAGAACATCTTGGATGGATCTTTCTAAGATCCATCTTGTCTTGTATCAATTTTTCCTCCTCTGTCCCTCTCCCATCTATCATGATTTGTAGTTTCCAAGTTTACTCGTTTAAAAACAAAACAAACCCAACAAATATTGCCAGTCTTACAATTCTCCATTTCTAACTGCATTTGATTCTAATTTCATTATTAGTCATTTTAAACCTATTTAGTATCCAACTGTTGGTTTCGTATGGTTCTTGTTTCTTAATCACTATTTTGGTACCATGCTGTATTCCTCTCTGACCACTGGCTGTATTACATTGGCACTATTGCTTTAGTAATAATCTCTTACAGATATATATTCTTTTGTCACTAGATTGCAAAACACTTTACAAAGAGAAGTCAGCATCATTAAAAACAGGGAAAAGGAGACAGAGAGATGTGAAGTTGCCTGTATGTGGAAATGCAATGATGGAAATAGGCAAGATCTGCTTATTCCCATCCACTTTCCATGTAGTTACAGGTTTGAATTATGAGTCTCATGAACAGAAACTCTGTAAAAACAAATGTAACTAATTACTATGAATCTCAAAGCTGCCTGAATGTTCTGGTTTTCCTCTAGAAAACAAAGCAGTTTGCATGCTTAAAGTTAAGTCGGTTAACAATTCAGTCCTCTCTTGAATGCTTTGATGGAAGAGAATGTTTCCTTCAATCTGGTTACATGTGATAGGAAGGTCTGAGGAGAAAGATAGAAAACATGTAATTTTTATTCATTTTATCTAGAAGTCCATTGGGATTATGAGTTTTTGTTTAAAAGATGTGTGGTTACTGTGCCAGATGACAGTGTAACAATGCTGCAGTTTGAACACAGACAGGAAAAAAACAATCCATCAATGTATTTAAAGAGTGGCTACAATTTACAGCCGTGCAGTCATTCTGCTGGCCAATTTCAAGTTAAAAGAAATGAAAACTCACATGGCACAGTCCTCTACATGCAAGTACAAAACCGAGCAAATCCATCTGTTTCTAGTAGATCTTCAGCTCTAACGCTCAGAATACAGCAGGGACCAGGATATGCACCTACTGCTGGGCTTCGTCTGAGAGTAAGCAGGATCAAAGAAATCATCTGGAATAAGAATGTAAATGTGGAATACTGCTGTAATCTTAGATATTTGTTCTTATTTCAATAATTTCCAATTTTCTTCATCTTTATGGGTGGGGTTTTTTTTTTTAATGGTTCAGGGAAAGATATATATTTATTTCCCTTGGGCAAGGAGAAATGTAGCGAGCTTCAGTGCCTCCCTACAATGTCTCTGGTGCTGCAGGGGCTAGCAGTCAGAAATGCAATGTTAACAACTTCATTAATTTAGATGTATATTGACATTTTCAGCAACAATCTCCCTGACTAATTGCACAGGTGGTTGATCAGAACTCTATATGGCAGTGACAGAACAGAATAGTTCATTTTAACTACAAATCAGGATTCTAGTGGGGACTCAGCTTCTAGTAAAAGAAAATAATACTGCTTACAAATTGCGCCTATCAAAATATCTTTAAGAACTTGAGAATTTACATGATATTTACGGATAGAAGTCACTCACCTCAACTGAAATGGGATGAAACCACAAATCTTTTATTAGATGAGTTCTCTCATAGCCTGAAGGGTCTTGCAGAAATCGTGCACCACAATTTCCTCCTCTTATGGTTTTAACAAATGGAACGCAACAGCTCCTTGCACCTATGTCTTCTGAGTCCCTACAGTATGGGTAAGTGGAATGACTTGGACCTTTAAGATTGTAACATTTGATTAGTGCTGATTCAGACATTTCATTTCTACAGTGTAGAAGCATGTGCTGCTTTTATATGTATTTTCTTAGTACCTTCAGAAAGAGAAAGAAATTCATTTAGGAAATGAGATCATGACCAACTTGACACAAAAGAAAGAGAAGGTTTCTGGAATAAATTTTCTGGGTAAGTAGATACTTACTTGAGTTTAACAGAATTGGTATTACCTGTTGAAAAAAAAAAGGTATGCATTCAGGAAGAGTTTATTTTCCAAATATGCTAAACAGGCGGTCAGTGTATCTCACTTAAATAACAGATCTTTGTTTAAGAAAAATCTGCTGAATGAAAATAGGTCATCTTTAATGGTGGAGAGGTGCAAAACAGAGCCTTGGATTTAGTCACGACTTTCTCTGTCCTATTTGCCTGTTTCTAATCACCTGTTTCTAATTTATGTCAAGAGACCTTAGATCCAGTGTTACATATTTCAAATACATTCAATTTAATTTAATTCTGAGATATAGGTTGTGAAATGGATTAATTTATGCATTCATCTTATTTTTTGAGTACTTTGGAATCTTGTTCCAAAGGGCATAAGGGCAACGTCGAAGCCAGGTGGGCAGCGGTAGCAGGGGCCGCCTTGCCCACCCGTGAGCAGATGGTGCTGACAACAACCATCTTCCATAAAAACGTGCCACCACTGAGCAGAGAGAGGTTCCCCGCGGTGCGCGGGGGTGGCGGCGGGCACGCTGTCCAGTTCAGCACCATTCCGACACGGCTCCCGTCGGCAAGGAACTGCCAAAACCTATTAGAATATTAAGGTGTTAATAAGATGACGGATTTTCAAATAATGTCCTAAGAAAAAATAGTGTCTTTAGTCCTAACAGTTATGGAGAAGCAATAATGGGATTTAATGCAGGCCACAGATTCTGGCATGTGCTGACTCGTTTATTCAAGACTTGAATAGTTTAAGTAAATGAAATGGCCGCAGTGATAATCTATAGACAAGTCATAGTAATGGCAGCAAAGAACACAATGCCTTACCTTCTCTTCTACTTAATTTTTGGGAAGAGGTAGGAAGGAGGGAGAAATGGGCAACGGAAATGTTCTTCCTGCCCCTGCAGCCAACATACCACATCCTAGAGTTTGGATTGCTGAGGAAGGAGTTTTGAATAGTTGGGGCCATGCAGCCCTGTGCAAAGCACTGCAACTTCTGCAGCTTTAAGCCTGCTGCAGCAGAACACATCTCATATCCTCTTAATGAAAATCAGATGTACAAGTATCTGATGTAGTCACTGTCTGTAGGTAGATACAACTGAGGATGACTATTTCAAAATATTTGTCTTGTAATGCTCTGTTTATTCCACTAAAATATTTTGAAAGAAAGTGATAATAATGACAGGATTTGAGCTTTGAAAGTAATGTTTTTTCCCTTTAATTATATTCTATCTTAAGAATTAACAAAACCATTTTCCATCAAGAAAGGAAAGAAAATCAACAACTTTGTTATTCAAAGCAGTACGAGCTGGAAGGTGTTTCAAGTTAGTTGGAAAAATTATGAATGATGTCCTGATTGCAGGACTACCCGAAGAAGCACTCCTCTGTCACTGATGTGAATGAAGAAGCTGACAGGTGACAACTGGCCTGTGAAGGCTTGTACATCTATAAAAGAACTAATAAGAGGGAAAAAACAAATGCTCTGTTGGAAATAACACTGAGTCTTGAAACAAACTAATGGTAGTGGTAGCACTACTGAAGCATAGATCCTAAACACTAACTTACTTTGTTTCACCAGGTAAAGCAAGCATCTCACCAAATCTGTCCAGGGCTTCGTACTAGTACATCCTAGTGACTTTAAGCACCTGAACTAGTGTTATGCAATGGTTGTCTGGAGTGTTTGAGCATCTCCGGAGTTGCCCTGCTGAGGGTACCCAAATGATCTGAAACAAAGGTAAGAATCCGTGAATGAATCCAAGGAGCGGCATTCATCATTCCTGCTTGGCTATACCAGGAACTGACAATGAATACCATCTTCCAAAATGTAAGCCCCCTTCTGCGTCTCTGCCAATATGTAGTGAACCCGTGCTTGCTTTAAATTATTAGTTTAGAATGGTTTGAAACCTATGCATGAGCTGACAGTGGGGAAGAGCTTGTGCTTGTGAACATGTTCTGCTTGAGCCCTGATGGAGCAGAATACAGGTGAAGGCTAAAGTGAGGTCTGCTGGAGGGAAAAGGCAAAAGGAAGGCAAAGGAAAAGTAGAGAAGTTGTAGGCCTGCTTTTGAATGAGACAGAAGCCATGGTGACGGAGGATGTGGAGAAGGTGGAGTTACTGAATGCCTTCTTTGCTTTGGTCTTTACTGCTCAGGCCATCCCTCAGGAGTCCCAGACTTTGGAGAAAGAGGAAGGATCAAGTGAGGAGGATCAAGTGAGAGATCAATTAGGTCAATTAGATATCCACAAGTCCATGGGCCCTGATAGGATGCACCTGAGAATGCTGAGGGAGCTGGCAGAAGTCATTGCTGGGACACTCTCCACCATCTTTGAAAGGTCCTGGAGAACAGGCGAGGTGCCTGAAGACTGGAGGAAAGCCAGTGTCACTCCAATCTTCAAAAAGGGCAAGAAGGAGGACCCAGGGAACTACAGGCCGGTCAGCCTCACCTCCATCCCTGGAAAGATGATGGAACAGCTCGTTC